>CAXKVY010003109.1:0-22488 GCA_964058915.1 Tetropium fuscum
TTTACACAATGATCTAACAAACTGATTTCTCTTTATCTTCGATGTGACAAGACTATACGAATGCGGCGTTAAAAATTGCCCAACTTCTAAAAATATCCCACATCAAAACTCAAGTACCGGGAGATTTATGATGCAATAAAAACGGGTTAGTATTTTTTATTCCCAGAATAACGTCCCAGAATGCGGGAATATTCATCATATTTGTTATTAACAATCATGTTTTGTTTTTTATTCGATGCAAACACAATTTTATTTTCCCTAACTTCGTATTACTTAACGGAGAATACGTTTTCAACTTGTCTATACTTATGTATACACAGTAATACGGCATTTCGAATAAGGGCAGTACTCCTTGAACCCGTTCGCATTTAGATATCGTTGTATATATTGTATCCTGCTACGAAAATAGCGTTTTTCTAAATTAATATATTGTTACGTGCTGCTTCTCTTTGTAGTTAGCACTGCACATGGCACTCAGGTTTTAAGAGGAGAACTAGAGAGATTATTTTTTTACTGAATATTATTAATTAATTTATCTCACAGACACTAATTATATACTCATACAAGTTTGACAATAATATCAATAAATCAATTTTTAAACGGTAGACTACCTTTTTGGGTAAAGCTTCAAGAAGTTGGACTAACAGTATAACACCTATCCTTTTAATTCAGTTTACCTGAATTAATTGGCCTCTCATCCAGGAGATGTATCTCGACGGATTTTTTATTTTGCCTATCGGCTGCTCAGGTTTTTCCGGAGACGTGGATAAGTGGATTAGATGGTTAGTTCACCTCAGAAAAACCTTGATTACTTGATAATTACTGACTTGATCTATTTCTGCTTTAAATTTATAAGTAAAAAAATAAATAGTTGGACGTCAGGTCAGCAGTACTAAAGGAGTGCGGCAGACCACAGAAATTATTAGACAACAATTACCAGCTGTAACCTCTGCGAATCAGATTTTTACATAGATAAATAAAAGAAATGTATTTTTTTAAAACAATATATTCACAAATAAATATGAGTACCAGTCGATGATTTAGAGGGTTACTTATTCTAATTAAAATTGACAATTAACATTGACTGAAGGGCGTTAAAATGACGCTAATAATTAAAAGGTAGCCTGAAGGGCTATAAATTAAAACAATAAAAAATAATTACTCTTGACACCAAGTCAAGTTGAAAAATTTAACATTTACAAGGAAGTGAAGAGTAAACCTGGGTAAAATTGACAAACGAAATATTATGTAAGACCTGGTGATTGCTGTGGCAATAAAAATATACAAGATAGACCTTTCCTGATAGACTCTGGAGATCCCCTTATGAAATGTGGATTTCCTAGGATCCTAGGATGCGGCTACGGCTCGGAGGTCCAGCGGAACTGGAACGTACCCTCTAAGGGCGATGTGTACCAGAAAAAATTACCAGTATCAGGTTTATCTTAACAATAAATTTGGAAGAAAAAATATGTATAAATTTCCGCTTGAGCAAGATATCAAGAGTAAAATTTATACTAAAGTGAAGTTAATTAAAATATTTAAATTGATAGTTCAAAAAAATGAGCTTTAATTAGATATTAAATACAACTAATAGAAAAATATTAGGCCAAATGGCAAATAGTTACTTAATTATTTAAGTATTTAGGTTGATTGAGAAATTATTTATTTATTAAAACATCCCAACTGGAGATGAATGTGAAATATCACAAGATATATTTATATATGCAATATATAGATAATAGGTACTATAATATTAAAACTATTGAAAGTAATTTTGATTTTATATTCCCAAAAATTGAAGATATACTTTTATAAAATTACAGTAAAAAAATTAATAGAGAAAGGTATGTGATATGCAAATTAAGACTACATGATAAAACGTATAGAAAAGTAAGGTAACTATGCTCTTTGCCGATATGTGAAATATAAAGAAAATGTGCCCTAAGCCGTAGAGTAATTTCTAGATATTAAAAATATGTAAATATGCTATAGTCTGGTATTATTGTAAGCTTTGCTTCCAGAATATACAAGGTAGTACAAGATCGAACGATAAGGTGCGAAACAATATTAAATTAAATAAGCATTTAATTTAATAAAAAATGATGCTGTAATAATATACCATGTAATGTAAAAACAATATATATATACTCGTAGCATATATGTCCACAGCTCACCAAAAGAATGTACCTTTAAATAATATATAAATATATTAAATAGTTATTCATTCGCTTGAACAAATAAATAAGTTTTATTATATTATATAGATGATGCCAACTTGGTTGGCGAAACGCGCGTCGAGCGAAGTGAAAGTGTTTTGGTGTTTGTGGAAACTACTCCGAGTGTTTATTATGTTATTTACTTCAAATAAATATTTGCTATATTTTAATAAATTACCATTTTTCTAAATGAACTGTTTCTTGGGTGTATATAACACTTATAACATATACGTATATTATTATTGATATCGTGTGCATTTGGCTAAGTATTATTTATTTGAATTTATAGTGGCACTAATAGGGACAAACACCGTGAACAAAATAAAACTAGTCTAATTGTATTTAATAGGATCCAACTAGGGCTTACAGATAATAAATTTTCTGCAATTGATTCGAAATAATCCTTCGAGGAGGCACATTTCCAATAAATTCTCGGAGGTGGTTGTGAGGCTACGGTAATAAATGACTATCAAACAGATACCACTGCTATATTTTCTATTCCCGCCTGGCGCAGCCAAGCCATTTTAGATGTAAAATAAATCCGATTCATTTCTTGTTTTATATTAGCCACATGGGACCTAGAAAACAACATTTGTTATTCCTGATCGAATTTGACGGAAAACAGTTTTCAACTTAAATAAGGACATTCATATTTATCATATAATTTCCCCATAGCATGTGATTTAGGAATATTCTTATTGATATGGATTCTGTGTATATACGGATGGAAAATGCAATTGTTTTGATGATAAATTAGGCTAATATTCTGTTTCCCGAATACGTGATATTTTATTTCGTTCACCTAAAATGTATAATTCATCGAGATTTATCTGCCTACAACTAAATTGTATACTCGGGCGGCTGACCATTGAACCATAAGATGTAATTTATGGCACTCAAATAAAACTCCTTTTTAACATTGTAACTTAAACTGAAAGTCAGACTTTGCGCCTGTTTTTATTTATTTTGGTTACTCTTCATTATGTTGTTCATTCATTCATTCATTATTTTTTCTTTACTCACCCTTAATTCATGTTTAACGAGATATTTGCTTCCCCATTTTTATTAGAGATTAAAGAGATGAAATACAGTAACTTTATCTTCCTATTATAGATATGATTATAAAACTAGACGACTGAAACCGTCAAACTTTCAATTACACAACCTAAATTTTTAGTAGCTAATACAAAAGTAGAAATGAAGCCATTTCGGATAGGTACTAAAATGCTTCATGTTTTGACGATGATCACCGAAATGAAGACGATGATTGACGAAAATAAATAGCTACTAATAATTGTTAGTGAAGGTTCTCAAAAATTACGTTATTCAGCGTGTCCATCTAATACTCTCTACTTCAGTTACAACTTATTCCCGCTCATCAAAAAATATGATCAGCGGAGAGATTAATGAAGGCATATTCTAAAATTAGTGGCACGTATATAGGGTGTCCCAAAAAAGCCTGGTACATAACTAAATATAATCACACCCTATATTATCTAACAGTGTTTGCTGCATCTTAAAGTCCTGACTCCAATCCTAATTTTTCCCCAAAATATCTACGAACTTTTAAACATATTTTTGTTATCTCATTATGTAGGGATCCATAAGATTCGATATCTACTGAATCGATTGTTGGTTTATCGTAAAAGAATAGATAATGTCTAAGCTAGGCCAATTATAACCCAAGCCAGTGTTAGAATTGATCTTTTTTATATAGGGTGATGAAAATAGTTTTTCCAATATCGAAATTTTCAAAATGTTTTCTGCTATTTCTTTAAATGGAACATCCTGTATTTAATGCTGAATTTTTTTTGATATTTTAATTTCCGTTAAATTTCCGTTTTGATCCAGGGAGTTTCAGATAAACTGAAATTGCTTAGCTGTTTGCCAGTGAGTAGTGTTTTAATAACATCGCAAAATGAGCTACATCTGTGAGCTGTTCATGTCCGGGATCAAGTCATCGACGTAAACATCTGGCTTCTAGGCTGGACCACATCCGGTCACCAACACATGATCACCATTTGCGAATACATTTGGCATATAGACCAAATCCACTTTCAGCAACACATGTTCACCATATATGTAAATATCTGGCGAGTAGATCATATCCGGTGTCATTAACAAATTTTCACCACATGATAAGATAAAAAAAATTAAGATTCATATAAAAAAATTCCAGAAAATCGAAAGATTCAATAAAAAAATTAAAATATTCCACAATACGAATTGCCACTATTTTCTATCCTATCCCATCATCAGGCACAATAGGTTATCGACCTAAACATCTGGCGTCTAGATTACATCCAGTCATCAACGCATGTTCATCTTTTATTGCTTCTTTTAAGCAAGCTTCTGTTTAATTTTGCGAGTTGCTTTGCAGCAAACGATTTAAGTTCGAGACCTCGCGTTTTGAATAAAGCGACTATTAAATATGTACTCATGTATATTTTTCAAAGAACTGCACATCCTGCAAAGATCTTACATACATCAAAGTATATGCTATTTTTCCCCAAACATTCAGTTTAATGGAAAACAGCCAACTCGAGATCGGAATATGCCATTGCCATTAGAACCCAAACGGGCCACTTAAGACGCAAAACATGGCTTTCCTGGACCTACGGGGTGAACAGGCAGGCCTCTTTTTATGCCTTTTCTCGGGAACAGAACAGAAGCTTTTCTCGGGCAACCTCAAATGTGGCTTTTACTTTTGATGTATATTCAGATAATAATACTCTAATAAATGGAGTAAACCTCAGTTTCAGCAAAAACAAGATATACTATATCGAAGGCAAAATATATTTATTTCAATCAATTAAATCAAATTAAAACTGAGTTTTTCATTTAAAATTATCACGATGACAGATGACTAAAAACTTTGAAAACTAAAATTATAGTAGTATAATTTGGATTGGGGACATGAAAAATATGTCGCTCATTTTTTATCTCATTAATATTTTATTTATTTTTAATGGTAAAAAGTAGAAATTACGTCAATATGTGATTGGGTGGCAGTTAGCTACTATGTTAATAAATATACGAGTAACTATCTCTTTATCTCAGAGAAAATTAAGTATTTAAATTGTAAAATCCATGTTAATTGTTAAAGTTTGGACACGACTGCAGTAACACGTGTTTTCAACGTATTATATCCTGTTAATTAATGAATTTCGAGTGATAACCTGGTAGTAATTAGTTATCGAGGGTATCCTAGCTAGTTCTGTAGTGATTTCATCGTATGAAGATAAGGATTATCAAGCTGTAAAGAATATCAGGTTAGTGTATTTACAAGAATGCATCGCAATATTTCCACTAGCAGTGTTACTGATTTTGTCGATTTATTTCGTCACGAGGCACTTCAAATAGTGAGGACGCCGTTGTAGATTTCTGAACCAGTCAATCATTTGCAGTTACAGAATACCACCAATAGAGGTCACCGCAATAGTGTTTACGTAGTGTACGTGTATTAGTGATTATGTTTTGTTTACAAAGATTAACTTTGAGACAACGTTACACACAAAACTCTTACAAAACGCTTACTTTTATAATAATTGTTGTAATATATAACATAATTGTTTCTTTCTTAATATATGTCCAATATTGTTTGATAAGGATTTTACTATCCCATGTTTCGTTGTAATATAATGTATAATAGGTGTCTCAGGTTAGTTTAAGCTTCTATATTTAATTAGTAATTTTAAATCATCTTCAAATCATAAACATTTTAAAATAAATGTATGTACTAGTTGAAATGCAAACCAATCTTTTCTTCCAGAATAAATTTAAAGCAACAAAGCAAATACATAGTCAACAGTCTTTGAAAAAAATAGCATCAATAATAACTTAAATTTTCTTGAGGCCATGGGTTCTTTTATGGGTTAAATTACCCATAAAATAAAATCCTTATCATCTCATCATCTCTTATCAACCGTTTGAAATAAAAAAAAATATGTCAATACGTTTACTATTAAATACAAACAACACATTTACGTTTACTATTAAATCAACTTTTAGCGACAGTGACACTGCTGAATAACAATCGTCATCCGATTATTGTATTGAATTTTATTGTAGTATTCAAATGATAAATACTCAAATGTATGTTGGAATCAGTGCTCTGTGATGAACCCATAAAAGTATTGGCAAGCAATTGGAGTTATTGGTGTGGAAAATAAAAATCGTAACACAGCTTTCTCGTGTATGTCGCATATTATGGAAACGTGCTAGGTATATCGTATTATTAAAAAATACACCTTTATAATGAGAATATATTCTCTCTTGTACCAGATATGTGTTAATTTGCATGCAACATTACTAATTTTTTTACCAATTAATACTGTAATTGTTTAATATTAGTATGAATATTGATTTACGTATTCACACATAATACACGATAGACGACGATCCTATAAAGCTTTACGGCTTATTGACCTCAGGGATTCGCGTTAGAGTCTCTAAAGTCGTTTAATCGATGGCTTAATGCTGTCATTCGCTCTACATAAAGAGAGCTGATTTCTTTTTATTCTTTGTTAAAAGACAAGTTATAGTGAAAAAGAGTTTTCGAATAAGGAAATATATTGCCGAACCCTAGGAACATTTTATGATACGCTTTTGTTATCGATAGGGTGAACTTCTAAGGTTTTTCCTTCATCGATTCTTTTATAGTTGGCCATATAAATCTAGTAGTAGACTGGTATGAAACTAAACGAGATACGTCCGTGCTCTATGTTCGGAAAAGCACAGGGACCATGCTCTATTCCAACATCACATTAAATAGTTTCTATGAATGCTGCCTCAATAGTCAGTTTTTAATTTAGTTTTCGTAGTATTTCATTAGGTGTCGTTTCAGAGGTGATCCGAGAGCGTATCACCTGCACAATTAAGCATCTAGTTAAGTTTTCTTTTATAGAGCATTTATATCCTGTAACTTTTACTCTTTGAATAGGGAAATTGTAAATATATTTCTCGCTAACATCTTGGGACTACTTAATTTAATTTGCACCTGTCTCCACTTTAACATTTTAGGTGTTCACTCTTCACGTTTCGTAGAAGACTGGCAGGAATAATACGACGTATATTTCAAAACTTAATATGCTTGTATGCTGGAGAAAGGATGTAGTAGAACGTGGGAATTGTTAATGCAATTAGTTTGGTTCTACACGTAGTTTATGTTAATAGGTGAATATTTCAAATCATGCAATGATACGTTTTGGAATAGTCATTGACAAGTCTGAGTTCACTGGAGTTCATCATAAATACTATGCGATTTATCTATTTATGGTTATTTGCATTTTAAATGTATGAATGATAGGAAAATGTTTTAATTTTATTATACTTTTATATGCCGTTACCTGTATGACAAGGAAGACTCATTTTCAGATATTATCAATAGCAATGATATCAATAGATATGATAATCAATAATATATGATATAAATCTTCATATATATATTCTTCAATGATAACTTACACTTCAGTTGTCAGAGACGAAAAATTATCTCTACCTGGAAGCGGTATCGGGGGAGATGAATATTTGCTTAGGGGTAGTTTATGGCAGCCAGAATCTGAGAATCGCAATGTAGTTAATATCGTCATCGTCGGGGGTTTCAGGAAGGGGTGAAACCCACCCCCAACTAATAAAAATGGATGGGGCTCTGTAACATAAAAAATATTGAAAATAAACTTTCAAATATACTTAACTAACCCTCCCGGAGTGCGATGGGATAATATCACTACCACCAACCCCGTTAAATACATTCTTAAAAAAAATTAAATGTGTTTTTTCATGGTGCGTTGGGTTAAATAACTGTTTTTGAAAGTAACAGAGGCTGTATTTTTAACCAAGGGAATTTTGTGATTACGGGCCAGATTTTAAGGGGTTTAACTAACCCCTATTGGGGTGATATCCATATTTACACTAAGAATAGGGGCGCAAATCTAGTGACGTAAAATGGCCTCAAATGATCATGTCACCGTAGAATTTGCGACAGGGGTGATTTACAGGGGTAATAGAGTCTACAAGATTTTACGCATTTTAAAGTTTAACATCTTCTGGATGAATGTTTCGCTAATTCCTAGTGCTTTTATATATAATATGTTCAAATAGAACACATATAAATAGTAGAGTAGCTTTGTGTTTCTACGAATTAAAGTTCCGTCAAAACTAATGTCACATAAAGTGTCACTGAAAATGATGAAGTATTAATATATTAAATTCTAGTATAAACGATCAATCAAACAAATCATATATCACTCTGAAGATCCTCAATAAAGGTGACAGAACTTGTACAGCTTTAAATGTTTTTCGTAAACCAATTAAATGTATCTCGTAAACGAATAGGAATTTGAGTTTTAAAATTTGGTGACTATTTTATATATTGATTATATATATATTTTGGCAATTGTTCTGTTTTTCTAAAATATTTTCGTATTTCTAGCATTTCCGATTAGGTATACCGAAAGTTGACACTAACTTCATTATGTAAAATGGGAAAAATAATATTTAGGGTATATTATTTTTTTAAACTCATCACTGAAATTGTCACTTTGTAAATATTACCATATTTATATTTTCATGTGTTTCTGAGATATTCAGTCTTTTTTATAATTTTCCACATGTGAAAAGTGAAATTTAATTTGGTTTATTCCTAAATCTGATACATGCAACCGATATAAAAATAAAATAGTTGCTGTTTATAAAAATAATTAATGGGGTTAATTGAGTCTTTACGATGAGCCTTCGTGTGTGAAATTCATATAAATGAAACTCAAGTTACAGCATTAAGATCCTATAGAAGAGAGAAGATTCTAAAAAGTGTATTATTGACCTATATTATAAGATATTTGCAGAAATTGACAATATACTGAAACACCATAGGAAAGGCGCTCCCTGGCGACGAAGTTATCAACCCAAAAATATTAAAATATTTTAAAACGAATTATTTTAGCCATATTTATAGATATAGTTTTTACCCAAATCTCGTGGCATGAATGACTGATGAGATATAGCCGTATCCGTAGCCTAATCTGTTCACGCTATATATATATATATATATATATATATATATATATATATATATATATATATATATATATATATATATATATATATATATATATATATATCTTATATATATATATATATATATATATTATATATATATATATATATATATATATATATATATATATATATATATATATATATATATATATATATATATATATATATATATATATATATATATATATATATATCTATATATATATATATATATATATATATATATATATATATATATATATATATATATATATATATATTATATATATATATCTATATATATATATATATATATATATATATATATATATATATATATATATATATATATATATATATATATATATATATATATATATATATATCTATATATATATATATATATATATATATATATATATATATATATATATATATATATATATATATATATATATTATATATATATATATATATCTATATATATATATATATATATATATATATATATATATATATATATATATATATATATATATATATATATATATATATATATATCTATATATATATATATATATATATATATATATATATATATATATATATATATATATATATATATATATATATATATATATATATTATTCTCTTATTCGTATATTTGCTTATTTCTCTTAATGAAATGCTACAAACCCAAGATTACTTTTCACAAAACAAATATGAATAGCAAAGAATTTCAAAGCTAATATATATATATATATATATATATATATATATATATATATATATATATATATATATATATATATATATATATATATATATGGCGATGTTAAATACTTTTAGCTTTACAAACAACACACCGAGGGCATCACATTGATACTTAAATTTGATGTAGGAGTTACGGTGGTGAATAGCCGTATAACGCGAGGAATGTCCCCAATTTCGTTCTGTTTTGATATTGGGTAAATTTTATGACCTATAAGTTGAGACCGCTTGTCTTGAGTTGTCAGTATTTGTTTTACTGTGATTATAATTTCATATCATGCTGTGAACAGACAAGCGTTCCCTAAATATAATTCTTAATATAGGTAAGTATGCATTCAGGTAATTTTTTTTGCTATAATAGCATCCGACAAAGATATTTTAATATTTTATTATACTTTGGATAGGCATAGTGTGACCGTCTTTCCTTGTCGTCGGTAACGTCTCGAGAGCCAAACTCTGTTTTTTCGTCTACAGTTCCAACGTTACGTGTTATGTGCGTTACGCGGCGGTATTTCTAACGGGGAAGTACTAATAGCAAGGTAAATAGATTTTTATTAAGAAAACACTAGTCCGTATATGGGGAGAAAGCAACATATATATATATATATATATATATATATATATATATATATATATATATATATATATATATATATATATATACATATATATATATATATATATATATATATATATATATATATATATATATATATATATATATATATATATATATATATACATATATATATATATATATATATATATATATATATATATATATATATATATATATATATATATATATATATATATATATATATATATATATATATATAAATTACACGACGATCGTTTGCTTCGACAGTCGTTTTAACTTCATTGTTATCAGAGTCAAAGGGTGTCGTTCTTAATAGTTTTAAACCATCATGTAAATTTAATAAAACTTTTGCGTCGTGACATGTAACGTTTGGTTCGGTGCCTTCCCTATACGTATATTACCAGACACTACTTATACGATTACATTAGCGCATTCGCCATTTCCTTCACTGTGATGAATTATTTTTCCGCCTCAAGCAATAATTTAATTACTTCATGTTCATAACATTACCCATATATTACATTACTCACAGAAAACGCATAACCCATATATTTCAATGTAATAATGACTAATTACCGCATTGTCCATAGCATTGCGGCTTTTACTGCAATATATAAAATACAAAAAAAACTACTTATTTCTTATAAATATATACATAATGAAATCAGTTAATTGCAATAGAGAGTTCTGTAATTCATGATAATATCTACATGATATTTCGTTAGCTAAACTAGTGAAATGTTTTTAATGGCGTTTATGTTACTAAGAGAATATTATTTAAGTTTCATTTTATATTTATATAGATATACTGAGTATCTATCATTTGATATAAAATAAAATCTGTAAACGCTATATGATACTACTTACAGTACAGTGGTACGTAGCGATATATAATGTTTCATAGTATTATAAGTATTTCGAGTCACAAACTTACAGGTAACCCCTTGAGATATTGCAAAATATTTAACATTATTCCATATGTTATTATTCCATTATTCCAGTTGTGGTTGATCGGCAGTGGTTGCGATTATGTCATTAACTTACAGCCGATTTTTTATGTTCTTAAGATTTTTTTATGTTCTGATTCCTAAAACTAAGGATGCTTTTCATGTCATAAAATGTCTGAAATAGGGCTAGGTGCTTCACTATAGGGCTTAACTTTCAAAATTTTAATACGTCATGATGGTTCTACTCGGAGTTGAGGATTAGCCCTGTATGTTAAAAATTATCTGAATACTTAAATACTCCAAACAGCGTCCAATTATTAGTATCAAGGAATATATTCTGGAATCTGAAATGTATTTCTGCTCATATTATATGGCTTGCACAATTAAAAAGGTAAAATATGCAAAATAAATTTAAATAACGCTAATATCTTGTAGGGCCACCCCGAGCATGAATGAGACTCATAACCCTTCTAGGCATACTCTGGACCAGGTCGTTTAATAAATTTGATTCCAAGTTTGCCTAAACTTGTATGACAGCCTCTCCTAAGTGTCCATGTGTGTCCAAGGGATGCTCGAGTGTGTTCAAGTGCCTCGACATTTCTGCTCAAACATTTTCTATACAGTTCATGTCTGGTGAACAGGCTGGCCACTCCATTTTGTCAATACCGGGAAATTCCAGTCTTTCGTTGAATCATCTACAAGTATACTTTTTTTCCAATTGCACCAGCAATTGGGACAATATTTGCTTGAATAACCATGTCTCTGGATACCTTACAGCAGTCATTGTAGCATTGTTTCAACCCACCAAGTACGTGCAGCGAATAAAATCAATACAACTCCAAACAGAGATTGAGTCTCCACTAAAAGCAGTTGCTGGAACGATAAATTGCTCACTATATTGTTATAATTGTTCCCTCCAAACCAAAATACGGCCCTCAGAATTATATAAAAGAATTATATACTCATCCGTACGTACTCAATGCTCCCTACTTAGAAGGTGATATGTTGCACGCCTTCCTGCCCTTAAACCGATCATATGCAACTTTCTTATAACCATCTGGTTTGAAATTACTGATACAGTAGCATTACGTATTGCCCTATTGATACCTATTGAGGAAGAAAAAGTTGGGATCGCTTAGAAATAATTTGTACGTGGCTGTAGCAGTCATCACATAGCAACCCTCGGTGACACAACGAGTAATTTCTTGCAGTTGAAAGGGTTGTAAACGTCTTGGAGGTATAACGGACACTGCCAATACTTGTCACTTGTTACCTAGTAGGACCATTGAATTAAAACAATTGCAAAAAACAACAAAAAACAACAAAACGCATACTTCTAAGTTCATGTCAGAATATATTGTTACATTATTGTTTTAGATGAAAAAAATACCAAAAATGAACAAAAAAAATTAAACCTTGTTTTAAATAGTGTAAATTTGACAACAAAGCAATATCTGTGCATAATTCTAAAAATTCTTTTTAGAATCTGAGACAACAATATCTGTGCATATTTTAAAAACTTTTTAATATTACCCAAAATCATTAAACAAATTTAACTTGATCCTTATCAATTGTTGACCAGTATATATATATATATATATATATATATATATATATATATATATATATATATATATATATATATATATATATATATATATGCCAAGTCTAGGAGTTGTAATTACAAATTGTGTCGTTAAAACTGAAATGACCTCTCATGATAAATTTTACGACGCTACTCATTTCCTCTGAGTTTAACTGTTAAGTATATTACTGTTAATTGCTACCCAAGAATGCTACTCTTAGCAGTAAAGTTATGCGATCTTTTTATAGAGCACATAAAAGCCATTTTAGAATAACGGCATAAATGGTAATTAGTTCTCGCATTTTTTTTGTTCCGCTATATTTTTTTGTTGTTATGTCTCTTTAGGATATTTGCCCCGGAATCGGCTAACAAGGAGATGTGCGTCGATATCAGTATCAGTAACAGTTAGGAAGATTGCAATTGCTGACCGGGTAATTTTTCAAAAGTATTTTTTCAGGGAATTATTAACGAGAAATGTTCGGCTAATTCTGTTTTTGTATTTTTTATATTAAATAATATTGTGTAACCCAAATCTGTGAAATCATTAATTGATAATTCAAGTAATTCGTTTCATCTACATGCTCAAGATCAGTGCAATCCATAAATTGAACACATGATTAAAATATTTTTTAAATGTAATGCTATATCACTTACTCATTTTAAAAATTCAAAATTGATTGATCTTAAAACAATTGGTCAATTTGTTCAAGAGTAAGTATTCTTGGTTCCTTTGACTTAGAACCGTAATTTCTCGTTTGTTTAGGAAACCTTTTAGTTTCGTATATTGGGAGTACCGATATTATTATTAACTATTATAAAGTCTTCAATAGTTCGGTTATAGCTTCTTCAGCGACTTTTTCAATATTAAAATCCATTGTATATGCGATATCCGATTTTATAACTGATTCGGGACCGTAAGACAGGCCGGGGACAAGAACTTGTGATGTCACGATACTGGTCCGGTCACGGCATAACGTAATATACAATATACATAGGTTTTTATGAGTAAAACAGAATATATTTCAAAACAAACTGTTACTTATGATAAAATAACTTGAAAGTGGGTTTCCACATCACCATAGAGGTACCCTAATAGACGCGTTTGCTCTTAAGGAGGCCACGCCAATAGCCCTATCCACTATAACCGATTGCAAAACGTAGAGCTTCGCTATGAAATTTCATTAATTTTCTGTTTGATCTATTTTTATTTTGACTGTCAATTTCATTGTTGATTATTTTTGAAAAATTGTTATGGAATATATTGGAAAGAATATGACTAGTTTTAGTTAATATTGATTTTTAGCGTTTTGTTACATAAAACACATTTTTCATTCATTTCTTCTACATACTTTTCTAATTTTAAAATTATCACCTCCCGCAAAATGATCCTATGTTTACCTCTCTTTAAAAACTCGCTTTCGTATTTATCTGAAATGAGCTCATTAAATATTTGATAGGCTTGAATAGAAACTTCAAAGAATAAATCCGATGGTTGTTTTAAAGCACCCACCCACCCCTTGTTAAATTTTTAAGATATTCGCTAACCTCAACAGAGTCATTTTCAGAAGAGTTGGTAAATTGTATGAAAAAATCTGAATTTGTAGTAATGTATATTAAACAATTATCATAACCATTAACAATTTTAGTAACAGAATGTGTACAATATCCGGAAATATAAAATAGTGAGGATAATACTGAAGAATTATGTTTAACTGTCAGGGAAATTATGAATTATTTCTGAAAAGAAATCAATATGTATTTTGAGACATGTCAAACGAAGGACCATCTTTTTCCTCTTTGTCATTAAATGAAAACTCTGTTAAGGAAAATGTACCAAACTTGGCCGACTACATTCTAAGAAGGTTTAAACCTTTTGATTTTTTTTTCTGATTCAAGAACTTGTGTCACAGAAATATGAAAATGTGATCGCTTAGTTGCTTATATTTTCCAAAACGTCCCTCCAATTACAGACTTAAGCTCGGTATTTAACTTGCATTGGTACAAATGAATTCTAGTCTTTTTTTGTTAAACGCATGAGTATTAAAGAGTCATTTCGCGAAGGGGTATTCCATATGATATAAATTTTGCAATCAGGAATTTTTTGGAAAAAAATTGTTATCTACGCCCCTGGGCATCATAGAATAAACTTTTTTTTCAATTTTTAGTAAAATAGCAGCTTTCTAGCTATGCAAGAACGGATTCCCTCAAATTAATTCAGCTACTGTTTTTTATAGTTTAATAATGTCTGAACCCCTAAAAACCTGTTAGACGACAAAAAATACGTAAGAGTCAGTAAAAAGCTCGCCTGCATGTGAAAAGGTCACCTGAAATTCTCTGATAACTGGACTAAATGTGATGTGACCAACATGAAATGAAATTGTTACGTAACGGGGTTTGACCATTAGAAACTAATGAGGAACTACGAGACTTATTCTGCAGCGGCGTCCAAACCCTTATCAAACATGTTCTTAATTGCTGATCCTCCTCCATTAAACAACTCCACAAATAATAACAGTCCACAGTCATGACGCGTAAGAGGTAATTTAAATTAACGACGGCCTCTTTAGTCGAGTCTTCTGACGGTTTCAACACCTTTGAAATATCTCATTTCAAATAGCTTTGTATCCTTTCTATTATCGATTGCGGCGTATCAGAAATGCTCAAAGATTTTTTACAACTCAAAAAAAAATTAAATAAATGGTATAAGCATTTAACGGCAACTGTGTGAGCTAAGAAGAGTATAAAAACAAATATAAAATTATTCAATATCTCATGTACAATCGGAGTCAGCCTAAAATCACCACTGTTGGAGCGCATCTCTCTCTATCGCACCTTACCACAAAGATTCGCAGCATTTATGTTGAAATCAGACTGCGAATTGACAATTTGACATTACAATCTTTCAGAAGTATTATTATCACATACCCAACAGCGTAAAAGTTATCGAAACCAACCTGTTTGCGTATATGCATGTAGTTATATGTTTTTGCAATTAGTCTAACTAAGCCATAAATTAGAAATTCTGAAATTTCCTATAAAAATCACCCGCGATAAGATAAATATTCATATTTTTTTATAAAATCCTTGTTTTCCTAACTATAAACTATAAACTAACTTACATTCTAACATTAAAACATATTCAATAATATACAGACGGTGTTCAGTTTTTCAGAGTTTTTCAGGATGTTACATTTCAGTCATTTTAAACCACGAAATTTTTTGTATTTCAAATGAGACATATTTTTTCGAAAGCAGATAGTGCACAATTAAATTCTCTATCTTCCGATATTCAGGGTGCTTCATATTCAATGCAATGCACGGGATCTGGGAAACGGCAAGAGAAAAAGTCGGTTAAATTGTGCCAAAGTTGCGTAATTAAGGGACGAACAGAATGTCTTTTCTCGTCGAACTCGTCAATAGCATTTCTAATACAAACTATTTTGGAAAATTTCGATTGTATTTAATATTAAAAACACGAAATAAGTTAACAGAGATTTTATGGATCAGAGTTAACAGAGAGGAAGATGCATATGGATGGTGTTGGCTCTATGGATACTCAGCTTTACCTTTATTTGACCGGCATTGTCTCTCACTCTCTCTCTCGCTCGGAAAAACTTCCAGATTATGACTGATTTGTATGCGAAACGTATTAAAACGTAATCAAAATAGCCCAAACGACACATCTTTAATTAATTTAAAAATAGAAACAGTCGTATTTAAAGTAATTCAGTTGATGATGGTTGCAAAAATACGAAACGTCAGATAAAAAACTAATTACGCCATGTCAAATCCTATTAAAAGTTGCTATTAAGAAGTGATCTTATTTTTGTTGTAACTTTGATAATGACGACAGAAAAAATTAATAATATAAATTTATATAAAAAAGTATATATCTTAACATATAATATATTATATTTATATATAAAAATATAACATTATATATAACAACATAACATCCATCACTTTAAACGTTTACCTTTCGAAAAATTAATCGGCTTTGGTTCTCAAAACCTTAAGTACCACTGACATACAGTCTAGTATGACAGCTTGTAATTTAAAAAATAGAATCAATTACAAACTGTCATAATAGACTGTGTCAGTCGTGCTTAAGGTTTAAGGTGCTTAAGGTTTTCGAAACGTAAACGTTTAAATATCACTTTAACTTTAAAGTTTATGATAATTCGGTACTTAAATCTGTAGGTACGATATTTTAATATGACATGTACCTATTACATATTGTATCTAAATTAGATCAAGATATATGTTCAATTTCCTAAATTTTTTAGCAGTTC
The DNA here is from genome assembly GCA_964058915.1 of Tetropium fuscum. Lineage (NCBI taxonomy): Eukaryota > Metazoa > Arthropoda > Insecta > Coleoptera > Cerambycidae > Tetropium > Tetropium fuscum. The sequence continues at coordinate 17,451 of CAXKVY010003109.1, forward strand.
AATTGTATTGTATAAATATAGATGTTCAAATTGGTTTATAAGTACACTTGTAGTGTATATATTGATAACAAATTTTTTTGTGTTTCATATTCTGTTTAAATGGCTCAATTGGCTTCATAATTCAAATATTAGGGAACAGCCAATCAAAATTTCCAGATTCTCTAATATTGACTGCACATTTTTGTTCGTGCAATCTACAATGTTTGCTTTAACTGTAACCTCAAGCTAAATTGTATTTGGCAGTAACTGAATCTAGGCAAACCGCTCGCTCAGCGTTGCAATTCTGAGCTATGTAATTATTTCATTGCGCTCCTGTTTGCTTTTACAGCTTCTGTGTGATACTGAGATTTATTACCATATGATCCATAATTATACAAACCCAATATAGCCCATTTAAATATCCCGCAAAGGTGCAAAGGATTTTGTGCTTATATGAGAATACCGTTCTACCCTATCTTGTATCATTCATGTGTCATTCTGATCTCTACAAATGCTAATAAAATATGAAATTGAACTAAAAACAAAAAATTGGAGATATGGTTTATTTAATATTAATATATATATAAAAATATTATTAAGTCAATATCAAGTAAGAAAATGTATCTACAAAAAGCAATAACTACATTTTATTTTGCTCCCAATGCAACATCTCAGTCCGTTAATTTAACCAGTTTATTCTTGCACGGTCGTTGTAGCGATTTATTTATTAGAGTGATTTTCGATAATGTCATTTCCAATGTTTTCATTTTCTTTCTTTTATAAAACGAATGCCGCCCCAGTTTTGTGTCCTCTGGCACCGGCCTGGAATGAAATGGCTATTTATTTTGCATAAATGTCATTTATCGCTGCTATACTGTTATTAACCATGGATTGCTCGAATACAACTCAATATAATTTATAAGGTCGGCGGTCCGTGCAATGCTTGAGAAGTGGGCTCTTAAAACTTTTGAGATACGTGATATTAGATGTTATACTTCGTGCGCTTTCGGCTACAAATTTAAGTGAAAGCGAACAGCTATGAATTTTCATGTCTGCTTGGTTATGGAAAGTAAAAAGTTTAAGGGACAATATTGGTAATGATTAAGAATAAGATATTAAATATCTATGAACAATTTTGCATGAAGAAAATAAGAATAAGCGAAATGCTTTTGCTTTATTATTACACGTTTTATAAAGAGAATATTGCATTTGAAATTTGATATGATATGATACCATTGTGTTCGTCATCCAATTTTTAACAACATCCAAAATGTCCGTCCGTTCGTCTGTTCATCCATCCGCCCGTCTGTCTTGTCCGTCCGGATGTCGCCTTTTTGTGAACATGCTCTCAAGATTTGGTATAAAAATTCTTTCAGGTTAAAGGAAGAACCTTTTGATTTTTGAAAGCTTCAAATATGGTATACCAAGAGTAATTTTATTTGTGGACTATGAACAATGAACAGGCCTACGGCAATATAAAAAGAAAGGAAATATACCAGAGTTTAGAAGACTTGGGAGTCAGCAAAATGGTAAGAAATATGACACTATCATCACTAAAAAATGCGGAGAACAGGGTAAATGTATATGATAGTATAATTTGAGAGTTAAAAACGGAAAACGAAAAAGACAGGATGCCCCTTATATTCAGTGTTATTCAGTTTAGTAGTAGAACAAGTCACAATGGATGTAGGAATTAATAGAACAGGACTATATAACAAAAAACATTATTGTGAAGCATTTACAGACGACCTAGTAGTGATCTAGTATTGATAGCAAGATATTATATTGTACTAAAAAAATTAATAAAGAAATTAGACGAAAAATGGAATTATATATAAAGGAGAGAGAGACAATGGTTATGCATTGGTTCACAAAAAATATAACTAAACTATATCCATCCAAACAACAGAGCCCGTGAAAATAATATCACGATAATGGCGGCCAATAATATTTCCGCCGACTGGTTGAAATAAAAGGCTTTTGGCCAAAGGTTGAACGCATGTCTGCTTTAGCCAATCAATGCATACGCATGTGGCTAATCAAGCATCTATCACTGTTTTGATGCACTTCGTTTGTTGGATGGATATAGTTTAGAGTTATTACTTCATAATTTTAAAGAAGCGCCTTCTGCAAGGGTTTCGGAGGGAAATTTCTTATCACTATAGTCTTGTCCCTCATGTTCGATATAATAAGAATAACTATTTCTGGCATGGTAGAAAATACCGCAATGATTTACTATTGCGGCTCCTTAGTTATTACGGCTTTAGTTTAGGCAATGATTATACTACTAATATGATTCGAATACACTTAACGTGGGCTTTAAAGCTTACTTGATCATCTAAAATACGCCAAACATAGGCTGGGTTAGCACCTTCACATATTCTAATAAGGGTGATATAAGCACAGCGGTGATATATTTCTTCAAGAACGAACATGTACAAGGTGGCCAACTCAGAATGGAGGCCCGCTGTATCTCAGAAATTACTTATCGCATAACTTTGGGAAAAAATACTATTGAGTAAATCGGCAAAGAGAAATCGCTTGAAATTATTTTAAAGTTTGAAAAATGACCGCTAGAGGGTGTAATTGTTATGGCCAATCAGTAAACGTGATCTTTCTAAAAAATATGCACCTGAAAAGGTATTTTAAATACCGCTATTGTAATCACTGAAAAATTTGTAATTTTTTTGATATAACGTATTTTGTTCTCATAAAATAAAGTGGTGTATCTCATAAAATAAAGTGGTGGGGGAAGGTTAAACTTGCTTTTCTTAAAATAAGGATAACTCTGGTTTGGGTTAACGGTATTAAACAAACTGGGGCTCATTTAACAGATATTTTATTCCTTAATAACATTCAATATAAGCTTTGTCCCAATGGATTTTCCCGTGGTAGCTAGAGGGCGTCGTTTAACATCGTAACAGTTATTGCGCGTTTGCATAAACATTTTAAATGGCAGGCTATATCTGTCTCTAACAGGAGATATTAAGAGAACAAATAAAGTTAGGATGCCGCCTAGGCTTATGGTCTAATTAAAAATTATGCTACAAAACTATACTATGACATACTATACTAAATAAAAATTATAATATCCTCAAATAATCGTCATAATAGGCCAAAAAAAACCTTTGGGTAGCGTGACCGCCGCCGCTGTAAGAAGGTGGTCGTTATTAATAGGTACGAAATATAAGGAACTCCATTGATGAGTTTCAGGAAAATAAAAAATTACCGTTTATTGAGGTGACCGTTTATTGAGGTGACCGTTTATTGAGGTGACTGTTTTAGGTAACCGTTAATAGAGGTTTTAAGATTTGTTTCTGTAGTAGGCTAAGAAACAAATAGTAGGAGGAAACAAATGTCATTTAGTTGTTACAAAGCTTATATTGTACGTGTTTTGCGTGTTGTTGTAAGTATTGTTTTCCTATATTAGTCTGAACTGTAGTTTATTGTTCGTTTATTACAACATGATTTATATAACCGAAGAGTTATTTGACAAGGTAGGATTTTATTTTGAATCAATGAGAAATGCTATCGTTGCTGGGAGAGTATATGCGCAACAATATCGTGATAGACGTCACCCAAGTAAAAAAAGTTTTTCTACGAGTAATTCACCGTCTGCGAACAGCTGGGAATGTTCATCTGCCTGTATACCGTAGACAACGCAGAGGGCGTACCAAACAGAACATTCTTAAATTGTTAACTTATATAGACTTTAATCCTCAACTAAGTATTAGAACTATTGCGCCAGACCTTGGAGTAATACGAATTACGATTCAAAACATACTTAAGGAACAAAGGTAAGCAAATTATTGACTAAAATTGTTATGCTATACAATTATATATAGGTAGATAGGAGAGATAGAAGTTATATAAGTAGAATTTGAGGCATAAAATTCGAAAGCTGTTGCCTCGATTTTGAGGCTCCACTCTCCGCTATAAACTGTTTATACTCAACTAGATCTTAACATTCTTTGAATGTTATGAATCGAAGGCTGTTTGTTAGTTGCTTTTTGAATACCAATGACGATTCCCGAGATTGAAATTATAATCTCAAAAAGATTTGATGTTTTTTCCATAAAAACCGTTAATGCCATGTCAAATCAGTTGTCTTTGTCTTGTTTTAGGTAACGCCCGTATCACTTAGTCCAGTATCAGGCTTTGAGTGCTGAAGATTTTGACCGACGACTGCATCATTATTACTCGCTTCTAGATATGATGGCAGAATATCAGCAAATTCTTTCCCGCATATTGTATACATATGAGGCCGCTTTTCATAGCAACGAAGGTGTAAAAATATAAGCTCTACTGGTCCATAAAAAATCCACACTGGATGAAAGAAGTCCAGCACCCAGGCCATTGGTCAGTAAATGTTTGATATCGGACCTTTCTCTTTTAATCGACTGAATGGGGCGAATTATCTACAATTTCTAAGAGGGGATTTCTAAGAGGTTGCCGATTTTGTTTGAGGAGTTGGTTTTACACCAAAATAATGCTAAAGTGTATAGAAAATGATGGACGACACTTTGAATATGTAGGACGCCATTGATTAAATTGGGGTAATTCCAGATGAGGCCTCTTTTCATAGCAACGAAGGTGTGAATATCCATAATATGCAGTACTCGTCCTTAAAAAATCAACACTGGATGCCAGAAGTCCAGCACCACTGGACTGAATAGGGCGAACCATCTACAATTTCTAAGAGGGCAGTTGCCGATTTTGTTTGAGGCGTTGGTTCCTTACCAAAATAATTCTAAAGTATAGAAAATGATGGACGACAGTTTGAACATTTAGGACGCCATTGATTAATTAATTAATTGGGGTAATTCCATAAGTCCGGTTCCATAAATGTTTTTTCCATGGTTTCATCGTTACAAGTCCCGGACGTGCATATAGCAACTTTATTTGTTGTCTTAATATCCCCCGTTTGAGAGAAGATAGAAAGTTGCGATTTGCGCTGGATTTTTGGAATTTTGGTGCTCTATTTACCTATGTAAAAAGAGATATAGCCTGCCGTTTAAAATTTTTATGCAAAAGCGCCATAACTATTACGATATCAAAT
>CAXKVY010003110.1:0-12410 GCA_964058915.1 Tetropium fuscum
AGCAAAAAATCAGTATCCTGAAACACTTGGTACATAAACATAATATCACAGATATGAAAATATAATTTGTGGTAGTGTCCCAAATGTAAGAACTTTTATAAGTATATTTTGTAAATAAATTATAGTTGTAAATGTGTTTACCTCTTACTGCACATATATATTTATTTCATATTAGGTAAATATAAACTAGCTTATATATAGTGGAGATTTTTCGATAAAAATTTAAAATCAATAACTACGTGTAAGGAAGCTATGCTACTCAAATCATAAAATATGTAAACGAATTGAAATGACCTTAAGTGACTAAACTATTCCTATAGTAGGTAAAAGTATTATTTTAAATATAACGATAAATAATAATAAAATTATTGCAACTTTTACGGATTGACGTTAATGAAATAAATATTTTATATAATTTAGTACTTATTTTATTACATAAGTCAATTCGTAAAAATTAAAATAATTTTATTATTTTTTTTCGAGGGGTATAGGAACTTGGAGCGCAATTGTTTTAAGTGTCACACTTACACCGATTACACTAAAAGTCGAAGAAAAAATACTAATTTGAGTAAAATGTTAAAACTAAATATATTGATAAAAAAATGTCAAAAATGCATACATTTTATTTGGAGAATGTGAGTTTCGCAAATCACATCTGGAGAATGTGAGTTTTGCAATAAAAATATGATATTAAAAAGTAGAACAATAATTATTCTATTTGAAATAATAATTTTATCGCGTATAGGAATTTAGGAATAGAGTTTAACGACTGAGTTTAACGAGCTCATTTGAATTATTTAGATGTGTCCCATAATGGGGCTTCCTAATCATTTTTGAATTATCATGTGCAGGGATTACGATTACGAGAATTTAATTGTTGGCATTTGCGAAATGTGTATTATAGATTAGAAATTTTGAGGGAAAACGCTGCACTGAGACATACATGTCGACAACGTGTCTGCAGATGTTTTCTCGAAGTTTCTATTTTAAAAATAGGTGCATATTTGATGTTTTTTTAATTTTATTTATTTGTGATTTATGCGCTAAATTAAAATTCACTTTCTAATTTCAGCTGTGTCGAATATGTGTTATAATTTCAGTTATACTGAATATAGTTAAAAAAAAAGAATGTATAAGAGTGACATGGGAACAATAAATAATGTCATCTATTACAGTTTAATCCTTCTGATAAACCCACATATATCAATCAGCTCCTGATATTTGGGCTGCAGGCAAAGCTATACAAATGATCTTACTCGGTCAACTAGATCTTATTTTGAATCAATTTATGTGGAATAGACTTTTTGTTTTGCACTACAAATATAAACAGATTAATTGTTTGTTTTGAAGATCGGCTAAAATCTTCGCAAGAAATTAAGTGATTTTAGGTGATTACACAAGATTATAAATATGTGAACTAGAAGATATAGATATAGGGAACTATCATATAATTCGAAAGAGAATAATATTGTGCGGCAGATATTGATTAAATATACAATATGTGCCATTTGGAAAAACTAACTTATGATGGTATGACATAATTTCCACCGCTCTTTGTAGAATGATGTTACAGTGTTAATTTTAGGAATACGGAACTTTGATGAAAGGGCACAATATTTGTCGTAATCCAAAATTGCAGTAATGTGTAGGGTATCCCATTTGAAATAAGCAAGTTAAGGGCGACTTCCGGTATAACCGGAAATTTTGCTTGGACGCCATTATCTAATTTGAACAGAACACAAAAATCCAAGTTGTAAAAAGAGTTAATGTAATTCCACCATAAACTTGATTGTATTACAGTGTATCAACTACGATACGATCAACTAAATCCAGCTATGGAGGATATACACGCACTTTTTTTACAACATATTTAAATTTTTGTTAAATTTTAAAGTGGTATATATGGATATATTTAAAACATCTTCTAAAACACATCCGGAATTATAAATAAACCATTAGAGATCGGTAAATTTATCTAATTATCTAATAGGTTGATATTTATATTGATAATAGGTTGATTTGAGGTATTTTTGCAAAATATAAACAGCGATAATCTCCATGTATAATTTGGGGTACTTTTACTCTTTAAAATTTTCTGATATAAATTACTTGTATCATCAATGATCAATTTCTACTAAGAAATGTTATTTTTTAGTATTTCCGATTTACTGTCAAAAATGTGGTCATGGATATAAACACAAAAGCTCTCTAGCCAAACATTTAAAATGGGAGTGTGGCATAGATTCAGGATTATTTGCCTGTAGATTATGTAGCTCCACAGCAAAACAAAAGCATAATTTTTTACGCCATTTAAGAAATGTACACCAAATAAAAAAGGAACATTTACATTTGTACTTTTAAGGAACTTTGTGATTGTTCTTACTTTATTTGTACTGTAAGTGACCATAAATATATTTTCACTGTTACTTGATTAATAAATATTTTTTTAATAATTGTATGTTTTTTTTACTTATCTTCTAAATATAATAATAATAATACTATGTAATTCTGAAATATTTACGTAATGGTCATAAATATCCTATGTGTTCACAACTTATGTTAAACTATGTACTCACAACATATCACTTACATGTATAAGGTATAGGGACAGGTAAGGAAAGCTCTACAGGTACAGATATAATATAAAGAAATAGCATGTGTATATCTTGAGTAAGATGGCGGTGATATGACAAATGAAAACTTTTATATATATATATATATATATATATATATATATATATATATATATATATATATATATATATATATATATATATATATATATATATATATATATATATATATATATATATATATATATATATATATATATATATATATATATATATATATATATATATATATATATATATATATATATATATATATATATATTTATATATATACCTATATATATATATATATATATATATATATATATATATATATATATATATATATATATATATATATATATATATATATATACCTATATATATATATATATATATATATATATATATATATATATATATATATATATATATATATATATATATATATATATATATATATATATATATATATATATGTATTACATATATATTTAGATTTTAATATTTATTTATTTTGATATTTTTAATTTCTGAATTATTCTTATTATACATGTACATGATTTTTCCTTTTGTTTTTATTTGTTTGTGTGTGTGTTTGTTTGTTTGTGTGTCTCTCTCTGTCTCTTTAGCTGTTTTTTAATTTCTTTCAACTATATTTACATTAACTTGGGTATACAATATTGTTTGCTTTATACAATTCATTGAAGTAAAATTATATGAATGGTTTCTTCTTTCACACAAACTATCACAACTTCGGGTCTCAATTAACTTAATTTTATGTTTGTATGATTGCGTTAAGTTGTATTCTGATCTTAATGGAATTAACGGAAAGTTAATTATTTACTAAGTCTAATTTACTTAAATCTAATCTAGTCTTAACAGCAACTGGGTTTGGTGGGTATATTGTTCTTTTAAAATACTTTTAATTTGTCTATGGTCTGTCATACACTCCTAAGATTCATATGCAGAGAAATATTAATACTATGGACCAACCATTATAATCTCTAATAAGGATCCATACCAATTACATATTTTAGAGTCTTCAGTGTCTAAGTTTTTAGCTGCATGCTAAGTTACGTAAGTTTCGAATTTGTATCATCATGTATAACTTTCATGCTTGGAAAATACAAAATAGCTTTCAAAAAAGGTATAATATGCATGCCCATAATTTATTATCATTGTGAGAAAATGGCGACTATCTTAGTCACGAGTATAATTAAAGATTTTATAAAAAAATAATAGATACCAACTAATAATATTTTGAAAATTACCAATTTTTCTGCAATTTTCAGAATTTTTACGATCACATATGATTCTTTCTCTACATTTGTAAAATAAGTCAAATAATCAAATCAAATTTAAATCATTTTCTAATAGTTGGTCTTCAATTCCAACAAGTATAGCCAACACTGCTAGCCAATAGGTTGGAATAATTCAAAATTTTAATGTAACTTTGGATGCATATATCTTCTGAATAATATGGTATATCAAAATACGGTTTATGGGATGTTTTTGGAAATTTCATTGGTAAAAAATGGCCTGAGTATAATGTTTCTATCGTGCTTAAAAAAGGAAAAAGTTAAATGTATCGAAAAAAAAAATGTTTTTATCAATTTTGTTTAAAATTAGATTTAAAAGTATCAAGGATTATTTTTGTTTTTAAGCCACTTTATAATCCTAATATCTTAGATGTACATTTTTTCGACAGCCAGACGTCGAGCAAAATTAATCGCTTGTTTCCCCGTCATCGGACAGCTCGATTAGCGTGGGTTCGCAATCGTTTGCCTTGGAGAGAATAGTGGAACTATACAATATCAAAAGATATCAAAAAATGGCCAAATTTGTTTTTTCTAATCGGTTTATATTCTACGCTGGTATAAAAATATTATCTCAATTTTGGTTTTCCTAAATTCTCGGTGAGAATGAAATTTTGATTTTTTGTAGGGGTTCTATATTCCTTCTTTGAGCACGATAGAAACATGATATTCAGGCCATTTATTACCAATGAAATTCCCAAAAACGTCCTGAAAACCGTATTTTAATATTCCATATTATTCAGCAGATAAATGCATCCAAAATTACATTAAAATTTTGAATTATTCCAACCTAGACCAGGAATGTATAAGAAAATACGAAGAGTAATAGAATTAATTGCACGACTGATAGTGAGTGACGTTCAAGTCGAAGACGTCGCAGTAGATTAGATGATTTACCACCTCTATAATTCTATTTTGGTTTTATTTTATTTTATTTAAATCTCACCATTTACTTGTGGGTCCACACCAAACACGTCGCGCTGCATTGTCGCAAATTATACAGCAGCTTGCAGTTTAGACATAATGTTTGGACGTAAAATTCTAAAATTTGTCAGAACTGGTTTAAATATTTAGTTTCTAGCCAGGTTCCATAATATGTTGGTTTTAAATATTTAACAGTAGCTTTTATCTTTATTTTGCTTAAACAAAACTTAATTTAAAGTTAATTTACGCTTAATTTACAGTAAAACATTGTACTAACTAAGCTTTATTTTAGATCTAAATTCAAGAATCCTTCAAACTACAGGTGGTGACTATGTATGTCCACTTTGTAAGAAGCTCTATAAACACAAGACCTCAGTTTACACACACTTGAAGAATGACTGTGGAAAAGTTCCGCAGTATCATTGCTCTACCTGCGATTTTTATTGTAAATTCCATCACGTTCTCCAAAGGCACAAATTGTCCTTGACTCACAAGAGACGCGTTTTGGCGCTACAAGCACTAAGAGGGAATCTGTAGAATTAATTTAAATTATAATGCTAATTTTGAACATAATATTTTAAGCAGAATCCATATTTATGTAGTATTAGGAATATTTAGTTACTATACATTATTGTACAATGCCTTTATATCATACCTATTATGTAATGTAAAAATATACATATACCCATTTTTCTTTCATGTTGGTATTATATCATGTATTGCCATTACACCAAAAAGACGAAACAGCTACAGATATTATATGCATCAAGTGTACTGAATAATAAAAGTATATATCATGTTGCAGATATCAGATATCACGCCACAAGGGTTGATAAAAACATGTTTAAAAAAAAACGTTCGGATTTTTTTTGTTTAAAACACCTTGTAAAAAAACACATTTTAAAATTCTTTAAAACATAAAAGTAAGTAAGTAAGAGATGAAAGTAAATAAGTAAGATTGTTTTCTGCATTCGGATTAGTCCATACCAACCTCAGGAACAGATTTGGTACAGTCAAGGCTGCCAAATTAGTCACCATATTAAAATATTTTAATTCCCAGACAAATACATCGATTGATGACGTATATTTTACTGAACCTAAACTTTTTCTCATGTTTACCCTTTCCCTTTTTGTAATTGTTGTTGTTACATTACTTGTTTGTTTTTTCTGTTTTATAAAGTATAATAATATTCATATTATTACCCGATATGTAAAATTTTGTTATTTTGTTTAATTTTGTTTTAAGTTTTGTTTTGTTAAAAATTGTTTATTTTATTTTTATTTTCTTTTATTGTATTTAACTTGAACAGCTTCTACTCATTTAAAGTAGAAAATATGAAGAAAAAAAGAATAAAATCGAAATCGGGAGATATCAGCAAAACGCTTTAAATAAAGCATGTTTTAAACATGTCTTAAATTGTTTAAAACACCCTTGTTTAAAACATGTTTTTTTGTAGGTTCTTTAAACATTTTGTTTTAAACATAACAACCCTGCAAGCCACAGATATGCCGCCAGCAATATCTACTTGACAATATATTCGGATATTTCATTCTCCAAAAGCCACTGTTCTTGTAGAGGAAATGCATTTTTCCTTCAATAATTCAAAATCGATTTCCGTTTTTGTTAGCTATTGGTGATAACTAGATTGGTGTAACCAGAATTCGACAAAATATTACAAATCCGTGATTTATCACGTTTTCCAACTTTTATACACATAATAATAACAATATGTCTTTGGCAATCTTGTATGGTAATCAGGCATAGATGTCATAAGAATAAATGAATAAAGAATTAATTGATATAATATGAGTAAAATTAGCGTAGCTCAACGACCTACGGTTAACTGCATGGGAAATACATAGCGGTAAAATTGGTTCCGCAATGCCACAAAATTGAATGTTTATAAATAAAAATAGATCTTGACCTACCTAGCATTCCACAAGGTTGGACCTAGGGAGCATATCGATCTGGACGGACCCTCCAATACATTATTAAATATGTTGGTTCATCTTCCTAAGTAATCTTTCATATATGAAATTTTTTATTACTGATCTACATGCTTTCCAAGTTGTTTTAGGAATTGTCCAAGGAATTTCCAAGTTGTTTTATCATAATGAATAAAATATATAAATTTCTTTTTCAGGGCATGGTTTAATATTTTAACAGGCATTGTTGACTACCTTTTTGCCGAGGTCTATTACTTATGTTGTACAAAATTGTAAATATATCTTTCTGTATATAATAACCTTTATTTTATTACCTTAAATTAGTATCACTTCCATGACGAATTGCCTCATTAATTAAAAATATATTTCTGTTTTAGATACCCTTACATTAGAGCAGATAACTGGGCAGCAATATCTATTCGCTTGCAAGAAATGCGGAAGGGCTTACAAACGTAAAAGTTCATTATACAACCACTCCAGATGGGAATGTGGCAAGGAACCACAATTCAAGTGTTCATATTGTCCTTACAAAGGAAAACAAAAGATCCATTTTATCATGCATGTCATGGCTAAGCATAAGGAATACAAACACGAAGTGTTAAATAATGCTTACAATCGTTAATTGATTTGTTGACAAGTTGCCTTTAATAAGTTTTAAAAACTTTCTAAATCAAACTTTTTTCATTTATGGAAAGGATAAATATATTTTTTAGCGTTTTAGTATTTAGTCAACTTCAGTGTGGTGCTATTGGTCAAATAATAATGCACAGTATATTTCAGATTCAATTCACTGCATCGGTTGTTCTTTCATACTAGAGTTTTATAAATCAGATAGCAGATTTTAAATTATGGAATATCGATTCTAGCCGTATAATAAAATTAAATAGGTCATTTACTGTATCTATAATAATTTATGCTGGAGTTACATACAGTAAATCTCGAATAAAAAAGAAACAAAAATACTAAAATTTCCGTACACGCGCCGTCTTCAAAACCGCTTCTCCGTTGAGTAGCTGCACGGTCTAGCACATGTCACGTGTCACGCATTTACACTAAAATACCCTTAAATTCACACTTGCTTATTTACAACACTAGCCACTTTAATATACTTCTAATAAAATCACTCATTAAGTCACGATTTGGCGATCGGCGAACGTAAATATATGCACATGAATGAGCGAATGCGCAAATACAACTGAGAGAATATTGCCCTGTTTCTTAATCTACATATTACATTAATGGGTTCTTTTTATCTAGCATGTGAAGTGCTTTATGTAACATGCCAAAACTATCGGCGTCCGTATGTTATTTTTATATTTCTTATATTTAAGAGATGTACTGTACAATACTACTTATAAATTAATATAAATAGAAGCGGATTATATACTTAATCAGCAATATGCCTCTCATAGTACTGGCATAATTTTTATGTTTACTAAAGAAAAATCCATGCGTATATTCTTTTGACGTTTCACCTGCTACTGTAAATTTTTTCTGTTGGCTAAATCAGAATAAATACCATTTATTTCCTGGATGTTTTTAAGGAGTTTCTTCAGTTAAACGAGGGTTGAGAGGAAAATATGTTTTCTTGCAAGATTGTTCGTATGTATTATACACCTACCCATCAATTTTTTTTTATCTCATGTACTTACCTTTGGGAGAAAATTAATCTCAAAGTTGAGGTCCATGTATAAACATGGAGTTCACCAAGGAAATTGAGTTTATTCGACAAAAGTGGCAGAAAAAATAGAGACACATGGACGGAAATTGTTTCAGCGATAGATTATTGTTTAGGGGCAATCAGGGGAAAAATCAAGTCATTTGCTACGTATTCTCGATTTGTATCTATTGCATCCAGTAAATTACTCTTGATTTTTCTCCTGATTGTCCCTAAAGATTAATCTATAGCTGAAATAATTTCCGTCCACGTCTCTATTTTTTCACCCATTAAAATTGAGTTTATTCGACAAATAAACTCAATTTTCTAAGTGAACTCTTATTATAATCCATGTCTAAGACCTCAACTTTGAGATTAATTTTCTCCCAAAGGTACATGAGAAAAAAATATTGGTGGGTTGGTGTATAATACATACGAACAACAATCCTGCAAAAACAATTACATCACAATCACATTTTCTTCATGGTGGATGCGAGGACCCGAGGCAATGCTGTATAACTTGACCAAACTCAACTTAGCCCGGAAATGGGCAGATAAAGAGAGACAGAGAAGAGAAAGATAAAGAAAACCAGAACCTCGAGGTTATGGCTAAGATGAATTTGGTCAACTATTACACGCAAACAGGCACACAAGTATATGAGCGGCGCATTTAAATCTTATTTTGTTTATATAAAATTATTATAAAGTAAATAATTTTCATTCAATATTAATTCCACGAAGCATCCTTTCAATTTGTGTGACCTAATCCCGCATTTAGAACACCTGTACCTATGAAACAGTGAATGCTAACATCGATTGAATAACCTATGCGTTAATAAAAATATCGAAACATAAAGTTAGAATACTAAAGTTTAGTATTTCGAGAGTATAAAAAATTACTCGCCAAGGACACACTTTGCCTCTACATCTCGTAACACTTTGATATCGTATTGAGAATTCGTCAGGTCGAACCTGATTGAAACTCCTTTTCAATTTTTAACAGTGAAAGGGGTTTTGAAAAAAATGATACAGTGCATTTGTTGCACAATAACACAATAACCTCAAAATCCATTATGTGGCGTGCCACAGTGGCAGTAACCAATGGTTCAAATGTTCGGTGTTCCCACGTATCCTCCGATATTTACCCGTGGACTAAATAAATTACTCCGATATATTCGGCAGTTGATACATGCTGTTATAGCAATACAAATTATTAATTGAATTGAATCTAATTGATAAAACGCATGTTAAATTTTATATTTGATTGCCTGGCAGTTGGCAGCGTCAAAGCGAGCTGTGTCTAAGCATAAGACCTTCTCCCTTCCACGTTGCCCTCGCCATACCTGACGAAACTCCTTAAGAACTCATATACAATTATTTAGCTTCAAAGCACATCGTGTATTAGTTTGAAATATTACTATGGTAATGGTTGGGGAATGGTTACGTTTTTAAGAATGATTATATTACTATATTTAGTACCTTAACGTTATTAATACGAATACACGCAATTGAAACTTAAGGGATTTTTATTTTCTCTTATTTCAATACTGACGAAATTAAAAACTGCATATTTGTGTAGTAAATCTAAAACTACTTCCTTATGTATATATTTATATTTTCTATGACCACATTTAGTTAAAAGCACTTTTTTATCTTAGACTGTAAGTGTTTGACAGAAAAGGCAAAACAGGATCTCTAAAAGTCGTTTTAGATAAATATGGTTAGGGAAATAAGGGTAAATTTGAATAAAAGATTTTTATTTGACGCATCCCTTTGTTTAGGGAACCCGGAAGGGGCGCAAGTCAATTGTTAAAACTATCATAAGCTATAACCGCACTAGAAGACAGAGGGCGCTGCGCATATTACGCTAAATCCATAATTTAGTAGCTTGCATTAATTTGGAGTCACTGCTTGATTTATTTATGGTATTCTGTGCTCCATATTGGGGTTTATCCATATCTTGAATAATTTCTGAATTATGACTTCTAAGTTGGTGTGTTTATATTAGTAAAAACAAGTAGGTTCGTTATTACAACGAAGATTTACTTATGTAATCTTGAAAATTTGGTATGTAGTTCGTACACAATATACCCAATAGACCCTTGGCAAACTGCGTACGTAGTAGACTATTCTGGGCGTAATTACATTCAACTACCCAGTATCCGTATTCGTGTTAGCCCATGTTTCATAGCCTGTTTATGTATATTTCTTACTATCAATTGCTCAGTATTAATCACCTCCTGCTACCTGTGCACTTTCTCCTGAGCTAATGCCAATAAGCATGCCTTAGATATGCTACAGTAGGGATTAGATTGACCTCAATCACTTGTAGATAATTACCAGCAACTTAGACAAATGTTACCCATTTTATCACAGAGTTTGCAATTTTATGCAGAGTACAATGCTCTTCATAACAAGGAACTTTTTTAAAGGTTTAGGCTGTACTTGAGTTTCAGCCCACTAAGCGCAGCCTAACTATAGGCCTAACTATAGGCATTTAGTAACTAGTCTATTAATTATTTTGTTATTTAGACGTTAAATTCAATTGACTGTTATTTAGAATGTTAAACCTGATATATTTTTATTTCTTTGCGCGAAATTAATTAACACTTGTAGTATTTATTGAGTATGATCCTGATTATGTTTAAGAAAAAATGCACCAACTACAAGAAGTCATAATTTCCCTCTATAAAAGTATATTGCCCTAATTCGCCATGTGTAATTAAGTCGCATTCCAATAATATCTGCTAAATAATGCGTAGCATAAAATTGAAAGAAAAAGAAAAAGAAAATCAGTTACATGCTGTTTAAAAATTATGCAATATTGAAACCAGAGAAAAAAATAAGTATCCCTAAACTTTGCGTTGCAGTGTTCCTATATAATTTACTATTTAGTCATATCATAGAAAGTACAACTCAATCAAGACGGATGCACATTTTTATACATTCAATAGTCACAAATATATTTGTCATAATAATAAATATGTAGTGATTTTAATTTAATCGGGATTATAAAAATATTTTAACAGTCAATAATTTATCTTTAAACTACCTGAGCATCTGTCCGATTTAAGACTTATAAGCAAGTATTTAGTTTCCTTATATATTAACATTAATAAATAATGGTTTGGTTACTTATAGTTTTATAACTAACACACAAAAAAAATATATATATATTCCATTATTATAAAGTACAAAAACTAAACCTATGTAGGTAGTTCTTTACGTTATTGCTATTATTATTACTATTAAATAATTTATTTTTATACATTTATATTGAAATCTATTAATAAATATACTCCAAGTAAATTGCTATTTTATTGGTAAAAATATACCCTTTGATAAACGCCATATTTGTAGTCGGTTCTGAACTATTCGTTTAATTTGGATGATATCTCTGTATTATAGCGTTGATTGAATGAAAAGTATAGTATATTAAGTATCAAGAACGGTAAGGGTTATTTACCATTTGAAGACAATGTTTGTCCAATGTTTCAATTTTTTCTGAGAACGGTATATATATCCCTTAACGTTCGTGATGCATATACTATTTTTTATACCATCGCAATAGATGAAAACGAATTTATACTTAAGTATCTAATTTTTTATATAATGTCAAAAATGGCGTTAAATAGAAATATGACTGACGAAACCTAATAAAAATGTCTATTTTGACAATTTTATTTACTTACCGTGCTAGACCGGTAAGTATTACTTACCATTCAAGCAACAGGCACGGTAAGTGAACAAAAAAGCTAGATTGAACAAAAAAGTACCTTGCGTGCGGAAGCGTTCCAAAATATTGGGTACTGAAACACTATAAGTAAGGGTTAATATTATTATTTATTATAATATTATTATTATTAATTATTAGTTAAAGATTTAGCAATATCTGGTCGAACTTCGAGAACCACCAACGGACCTAACGGTATATATGGACCATCGCTATAC
>CAXKVY010003111.1:0-27935 GCA_964058915.1 Tetropium fuscum
TCTTGTCAGTTTGAAAATATTACAAAACTACTGTTCATGATCTGATTTATTGGAAGGTCACTAGTAAACTGACACAATGTTACTAGGGAGAAGAATTATTGAACTTATATTGCTTCCTCAATTTAATTTTATACACTGTAAAGAATCATATTATTAAACCTACAGCTAATTTTATCAGGTGTTTACTTATACTTCGATAAATAAATAATAAGTAGTAAATAGTACTCTAAGATATGTAATTATATACGCCACGATTTCCTTCGGGACACCTTAAAGTTGCCCAGGATTTATAACTCTGTAAAACTGTCAAAAATATATGGATTTGTACCGAGTTTTTATCATTCTAAGGAGAATTTTATTAGCTTCCACCCAACCTATATAACTTTAAGACAAAGTTAAAAAATTCTTATACAGGGTGTCAACCTAATAACTGTTAGTCAAATTTTACCTCGTGCACAGTGTAACCAAACACCCTGTATTTCAGAGTTTTATAAGATTTGTTTGTCTTATTAGTTTTCTCTAAAACTCCTATTGAATTTTAAATCTTTTTTACAGGAAAATATAGATATTTACATATATAGATATAATATAAAGGTTTTAGTAAAATGTTACATTTTCACAATAAAGTAACGAAAAATCTAGACTTTCTAATCCTAAGGTCTCACATTAACAATAATATCTTTGATTTAACAATATTAAATATTAAACATTAAAACGGGCAGTTTTATCCTTATGTTTAAAGTTCTGGTGTTGGTTAAACTGGAGTTTATCGTAAAGGAACGTTTTATACTTCGCGTTGAATAAACTGAGTTTAACCATCAATCGGCAGATAGGGAAATATCAAATAGTTTAAATTTAAAATTTTAGATAGTTTAAACTTCAATCTAGATTTTCAGATTGAAGTTTATGATTGAAGATCATGCGCTGTTTGAGGATAATGGCTGTCATTTGAAGTAACGTGTAAGTTTTGAAATTATAACCTAACTTGTTCGCAAAATGGATCTATTTGATGCTCTTGAGGATTTAGAATGTGATGAAGATGATATATAAAAACATGATTTATTCAAATTGTAGAAGCCAGGCGTACATTTTTAATACTGGATGACATGGAATATGTACAGTGCTTCAGATTATCCAAAAGATCTGGCGAATTCATTTTAACAAATTGGAGTTCTTTTAATAGGCCTAACAGATCAATAGGTAATGACCGATGCGTCCTAACTTCTAAACGTAATGATTTCATGGAAGTGGAACAAACCTCTGTGGATTTAGGTTATACATAATCATAATATGTAAATTCTGACACTTGGACTATCCGAATTGCGTTATTTTGTCAATTAGTAGCTCCTGATGAACCGACGTGATAGTAGATATACCAACACCATGTGGTGTAAAAAGTCTATTACGGTAATAGGCACTTATAAAACATTCTCCGTTTAAACTTTAAGTTAAACTTATGTTTAAGCTTCAACTTAAAACACAGTTTAACTGTTAGGTATAAAACCGCCCGCTAGCCGTTATCACTAATGAGTTACGCCACCTATCTCTATATGTTATTGCTTCTCTGCAACGTTGTGGCATGCTTTGCACCGAATTATTTATTATCTCGTTTGGAGTTTGGTTCCACTCTCCTACAAGGGCTCAAAGCACAATGTATCAGGTCGATGGTTTCCACTAGATATTCGTCTCTGTAAATCATCCCAAATTTGCTGTATGGGATTTATTTCTTTTATCAGTGTGTTGGCCTAAGTTCCCCTAATTTCCTTTCTATGAGCTAAACCTCACGTGCGCGCTTATCGCTGTGCTGGCGGCCATTAATATAAAATTGTTGTCGACGGCGCGTTTTCCCAGAACGGAATTGTTTTCGACTTCACTGTAATCAGAGCAGTACCTACAATTTAATGACAATGTATATTTACAAAGAAACGGATTTGTATTATGTGCATTAACTTAATAAACTACAACATATGATTACGGAGCTTAAAGATAATTAAAATATTATCATGAAACTAGCGTCACGAGTGGAACTTCAACTTCATTACAACAGTAAAAATGTGATTCGTCGGTAAAAAGGCAGTGGCTCCATTCATTGGTAACCTAGTTTTAATTATATAGGGCAAATCGTAATCTGGCGTGTCTATGAGGTCATCTGGCCCTGTATTAGCTATATTTACCTCACGGAGTTTACAATTATAGTTTAAAATTAAATACGTACATTTAAATATTCAAGTTGTCGTTACAGTATCTTATGAGGAAACCGCGTCACTAAAAAGTTGCCGATCTGCTGCAAGTTGAGTGGCTCTTTGTCTACCACCACAATACACAACTTGGCGAATAATTTGCTTGAAATCTAATCCATGTCCATTTACTTGACTACGGATTATACTATATAATTATGCTATATAATTATGTTTTTAAAGAATTCTAAATAAAGACAATGCTGTTTAAAGAGTTCGCTTACACGCACCATGATTGTTAAAATATTGTAATATCATTGGAAATGTCAGTTTTACAATTCTTTTTACTTTTAGTTTTATTTTCATGGCTAATCACGATATACAAATTTTAGTATTCAAATCCATCCGATACTTCATTGTGAAAATTTTACTAAAACCTTAGTATATTTTTCTGCAAAAAGACAGGAGCAAAAGGAGTTTTAAAGCAGAAGGCGAAGGCAAACAAATTTTAAAACCCAAATAAAGTGTGCTTAATGTTGTGCACTAGATAAAAGTAGACTGAAAGAATAGGCATTTGTTTAACACCCCGATAAACATTTTATTAAACTATCTTAAATTTAAATAGGTGAGATTAAAGCCAATAAAATATCACTTGCAATGCTACAAGCCCCGTACAAATCCATACATTTTCGATAGTCATACATACACCGTTATAAATAGATAAAATTTTAATTTTAAAAGTCGCATCATCGTCAGTTTGAAAGAGTACATCCCTGATAGATTTAACAGAAATGTTCAGTAGATTAATAGTTTCCCTAGTAATTTCCCTAGTACTATATAATAAGTTTGCCTAATGACTACATAAAGCATGGTTCATGCTTTACAGACATTAATGAAGACCCGTTATTATACAGGTAATAAAATTACATGGCCATTATTTAATATCTGCCTGACAAATTTTATTTTGTGTAAAATGTCTATCCCCAAGTTGAGAATTATTATCAAAATGATTTAATATCCATCTAGTTAGTACTTTTGCATTATATTTAAGAAATAGAAAATTCAGTAAGATATTTATATCAATTTGGCTAGAAAACTCGAATTTTGCTTGAAGAATTTTTGAGTTATATTTTTGATAATTTTCCCAAGCTTCATATCCAAAACTGTCCCCAGCTTTAATTAAATTCAATCAGTACTAATTAAAAATTAGTTTAACACATTATGTCAGACAGCAAATGTTACACTCTTCCATTTGAGAACCATTTCCATTTCTGCTGCACGTTCCTACATTTGTACGTTTCGGTTTAATGTTGGCTATATTTTTACATTTACAGTGCAACAGTATATACATATTTTATCATCGCCATCATATGGTATGCCGCCATTGGAAACAAGATGGAAAAAATAAAGCAATTACATCAAAAATAACTGGGCGAACTTAGACATTTGCTCCATTTCAGCATTGCACCGTAAATTTAAACCTCGCGTTCATTTTCTACGATTCCGGAATTCTGGTTGTTTTGTGGTCGTTGGAATCAGAGGCGAACGAAGTCCAAGTTGAAATTTATGTTGATATTTGATAAAATCCCTCTGTGCTATTTAAATACGATAATCCATAAGTTTACTTCTTATCGCTATGATACGTCAGGATAAACTCGTATGTTCTCCATTATCGACACCGCTTGAAAGTTATTCAATTAGATTTACTATCATTTGCCGACGCAGTTATTTATTTAACATATACAAATCATTGATATTGAACTGTTACTAAACTTACGGAAATAAAAGAAAAAATGAAAAAAGAAATGCCTGCTATAAAAATGAATATGACAATGCTGTGACATGTATAAAGCTTCAGATAGCTATAGGAAGAGTAATAATTATATATGCTAAAACATTAAATAAGTATGTAAATCGATTTAAGACAATTTTATAATGCAAAGTGAGTGTTTGTGAAAGAAGGAGAACAAAGTATATACCTACGTTAACTTAACACGATAAGGCAGGTAGCAAAACATTGGTCTCGGTGCAAGGAAGCAGTTCAGATACGGAAGAGTGGGTCAATGGAAGAAAAGTAGAGTAGTAGTTTGACAAATATGAATGAAGTTGACATTACTAAAGAAACGCACAGGAGAATAAACAAACCTGAAGACATAATTACATTTAGAAGGGAAAGCACGTTCATACAAAATTCCAAATTAGGTCGATATTCTCAAGGCATACGATTCGAACCTAAAAAGAAGAAACATAAATCAAGAACATTGTACAATTGTTGTAACATTTTCTTGATAGCAAAATCTTGTCGCATAAGCACAGTAGCGTTTGTAGATTGAAGCTACTGTGGTAGAAGGTGGTTATGGTAGAAGGTGGATTCAATCAGTAATTGTACCTTAGGACTGACTAGGTTGAGTTTTTTGTATAAAGTAAACTACCTTGGGCGACAGCGGATCCTCAAAATGATAGGCAAAAGAAACAAGATCAACCAAGATAAACAAGATGAAACCAATTATTGCTAATAATTTAATGAAAAGCGACTATATATAATATATACATATACACAACTAAAAATAATATAGACCAATTCAACAAAATAGTCGTATTAATAAACTCGAGTAACTTCGATAGACATATTTCGGCATAAATGTTGAAATTAACTTCTTAACCCTTCACGTGCCCAAGATAAGGTCTGGAGACCTTCTCATATAGCACACCAAACTAAAATTTTGTTGGCAAACTTTTTTTTTTTATATTTAACATTATCTGGACAATTTTCTACATTGTCCGAGTAAATACCAGCATTACCTCTCAATTCAGAGTAATCGAATGTAATAGTATAATTCATTAGGAGTCTGGATATAAAGATTTTTCCATGCGCTTGTGACAAATTCTGGTGTCTCAAATGTAAACGTATTAAATCATCACCAAAGATCCCAAACACGTAATTTGCTTACTTGTTCTGCTGTTACAACTTTTTACTTTTTCGATATATATCTTACAGCTGGACGCTTCAAGAAAGGAATAGTTTTTGTATATTTGTTGATGACATTTTTTTCAATAATAGTTTTTTCTATAAAGTAAACTCGTAGGGAGTAGATCTGGAGACAAATATGGGTCGAAAATAGACAACGCAAATTTAAACATATTTTTCCCCAATCTATCAAACCTGGTCCTCCCATCATTCTGACATGGTTTGTGCAGACGAAGAGAAGGGGGAGGGGACGATCAATTAAAATCGTTTTTAAAACATATCTCGGCGACTTTGAACTACAAAAAAAAGATAATATAAAAAATGAGGAGAAGGTACGACAAAACAAACACGCCCATTTAAGCTGAGCGAAATCGGATAATTAGTTATAATCGCGAATCGTAAACGCGAAAATAGGAAAAATCAAATTGGTTTTCCATCGAGAGGGAGTGAAATTCGAGTCTCAATGTTTTTTTGCGGAAGAGCTATTATGAAGGAAATACGAAGCCGCAGACTGGGGGTGGTGGGTTTTTAGGATAGGGGGATTTTTTTTAAATATTGTTATATTCTCTGAATATTGGCCGATCTTAAAAAATCAAACGGCTTTTTCTTCGTTTCTTCATATATGAAGATGGCATTAACGAATATTTTTTGCTGCAAACAAACGCTTAGTGAGCAAAAAACGATTTACCTGTTTTTTCAAACGGTATCTCCGGTATGAGAGAAGGGTGTAGGGGAAGCAATTTTTTAGCAGTCGACATCTTTTTTTTACCTTTAATTCTAGCCCATCTAGTTCAAAATCGGATGATTAGGGGAGCTAGGGGACTTCAAAGTTTTTACTATGAGGAACTGAGAGAAGAGGAGGGCCGGGCTCAAAATCAAGGGGAAACATTTTTATTTTTATTTTACATTTTTCAATATACTAAACACACATACTATATATTATATATGTATTTACATATACATATACTAGGTACATAATTTTTTTAATAGTTTATTTGACCAAGATTACACACAATTTTTGGCAACTCATAAAATATAAAAACATATTGCTTAAAAAAACTATAAATACAATAAGTTACATCATCCTTTCGCATCCTTTCGCATCATCGCAAAAAATCATTCTTTCTCACGGGACCTTACCCTGGTGGCATCAATTTTATCAGGCTCATTTAAAACGAGAGGTATTTCAGATCAAGTCGTAAACACGTTAGTGACTTTATACTAAATGAGAGTACCATTAAACAATATGGCACCATATTCAAAATATGGTGTGGGAATTTTGCAAACGTAGTCGTAAATGTCCGTGGGTTCGACTCAACATGTTTTATCATTTCGGCAGTACCTACAACATAGTGGGGACAACGTATATGGTTCATTCAATTCCCATCGATCTGCATTATCCCAGGCTCTTCCAGGTAAAATCGGTGAAGACCGCTGATTAAACGACTCCTCAAAGGTATTTTTATGTTGAAACCTGCAATGCCTGGATATAGTATCACGTGGGATCCTGGCCAGGTGCTCGACTATTTGGATAAAGCACCAACAGATACGTTAATCTTTTAAATTAGTAACCATTCTATGTTTAGTGACTGGGCAACGTATACAAGCTATTTCCTTAATAAAACTAACAAATATGCGGATTCTGGATTACAAAGATGTATCCCCGATTTCTTTAAAACTTCCAGCCCTAATGGAAATCAGCCTTGTTTAGTTCTTCCATATTTTACAGAACTACCTAATTTGTGTTGCTTCCACACCAAATCAATGTTTGGACTAGACGAAATCCTTTAGAGGAAACGCCGATTATCTATTTTAAACTATCCAGAAACCACACAAAGTAGCCATGAAACAAACGTTTAGTCGTTGGATAAATTCTACATTAAAATTAGAAGGAATTGACTGCGGCATTTTTAAGCCCCATTCCGTCCATCATACATCTACCTCTGCGGCCTTCAGACATGGCGTATAATTGGATATTATCAGAAATTTAGCAGAATGGAGTCAATGCTCGAAGACGTTAGGTTTTACGTTAAGGCTACGTTTTATCAGAGGCCACTTTCAACCTCTTATAATTTTTTTCACACGATTCTACCTAAAAAGCAATTTAACATTTTCTTTTATTTTCTATAAGCCTTATTCTTATATCTCCTTCTTCATGTGCAATTGAATTATGTAAAATTTAGTTTGGTTACCAATAAACATTTTTTTCTGAATTTTTATTTTTCAAAAAAAAAATTAAATAAAAATAATGATAACAATAAATAATGTTAACGGTGTTTTCCTTGACTTGACTTGACTGAACTTTTATCTTTAAACAAGTACATGATATTCTTATATATTATATCTTCAGAGTGGATGCTGAAATATAATTAAACGATCAAAAGAACTTACCTGAAGTTCGATCGTAATTATATGAGGCATCCGAAGATATAATAACGCTCCCTTCCCTATCCTGTATTTCAGATAAAACACAATATAATGATTTAAACGAAATGAGCTAGGTAATAACGTGAATATAGGCGACAAGTCGGGGAGATTTTATATCTCTCTCTTTAGAAACATTGTGTGTGGTAGAACGTGCGCGCGTACTACATGGTATGATTATATATTATATCTCAGAAGTGGATGCCTCATATAATTACGATCGAACTTCAGGTAAGTTCTTTTGATCATTTAATTATTTGACATCTACGACATATAATAATACGTTTGAGTAATAACGAATATTTGTTTACCATGGTAACTATATTGAAAGTCATTTATATTTATTTTAAAGCATATGAAAATTACCGAAAACCTATGTGGCGTACGTTACTCGTACATTATTTATTCCCTTCGAACATATTTCATGTATTTTATCTTTATGAATATTAACTATAAAAGAAAATATATAGAACTCTGAAAAATCAATATATTTACAGCAGAAGTTTTTACCTAGTATTCTTGTATTTCATAAGTAATAACCAAATAACATCAATTTATAAAAAATTAAATATTTTCAAAAAGAAGATAATAATCAGTGCTACCAGACCTATTTTGAGTCTGTCGGTTATATGGTGTGATTTATACATTCGTCATCCACACATTCAATATATTTCTAATATTTATAGCTATAAATATTACTTGTCTTGTAAATATGATTTCTGAAGCATATTTTAAATCAAATGATTCAAAGCCTATGTCGCAGCATTAAGAATTAATGATCGCCTTAAAATGGAGAGCAGGCTCCTAAAACGACATTTTGGTTATTATTTATTTAAGGTCCCGCCTAAAAATAAATATAAAATGTCATAACTTCCCTCGCGTAGGTTTTGTTTTGTTTTATTATATATGTACGCTCCTCGCAAATATTACGCAACATATTTAATTCATTGAGCCTTGTATTTTTTTAGCTTTTAACTCAAACTCAAAGCATACTTTTTATGTAAAATGTTTGGTAACATTTTTACGTATCCCAGAGGCACGATGAGTATACCTACATAATAGCTTTGTGAGAAGTGAAAGATAGAAAGTAGTAAGAAAAAACGAAACATGGTTTAATATTCATCAAAAATGTATTTCATAATAATATACCACGTTGCCAGGTAGCAGATTTTCTGAAATCAGAATTTTTTTAAAACAAATGCAGTTATGTGTTACCTACATTTGCAGTTATTTGTTCCTTTACCATAATTAGAAAATGATGAGAAATTATAAGAACCTTGAAAAAATTGATAGAAGGCATTTGGTGATGTGGTCACCATTGAATATACTAAAAGTCCACTATAATCGAAGCTGTGCTACGCTCGCCATATTAAAAATGGCGGCTGATTTTCACATCTTGATATATAAATCCTCTACTGTTGTAGATAGGAAAACAATGTTAAATAAAAATTGGAAATAGTAAATCAACCAATATTTGTTGTCAACATTTTTCTCTAAATCCAACGTTTTTGAATAATGAACTGCAGTGTTATTGAATTTTTAAAAGTCCCAATTTTCTTCAGAACAAAAAAAGAATCCGTTCCAAAATCTACTTATTATGAAATGGCGTGAAAGAATTCCTTTTGTCTACAAAACACAAAACTAAATTGAATGTTTGGCAATGTACTGTCGAATAACAATTTTTACAAAGGCGACAGACACCTCCCCTTGTCTTCGGAAGTTGGGCAATGTCCATCGTTTGCACTAGTAGTAAGTAATACACTAATACAGTAGTACTAAGTAGTAGTACACAGTAGATAGTACAGTATACAGTATACAGTAATACTAATACAGTGTATTACTATGCTACAGCACAGTGCACATTAAACAGTACAGTATAACAGTATTATTAATACAGTCTACCTAATATATAATTCAGTATATAGTAGTAGTTAATATACAATAGGTACTACTTAGTACTACTAAGAATAGTATCCTAGGTGCTAGATACTATTACTACTGGTACTACTTGTTTCATACGTTTCCCGTAAAATGTGTTCACCCATGTCCATTTTTCACGATATCTACCTGTATTGGCAATTGACAGTGTTGCTTCCAGGCAGCACTAAACTTTAAATCTCTTTACAGCCACCAAAAACATCATTATACAACAAAAATTTATCAGCCAAGACTATTATATACATATGTATATTTACATTCAAATTAGATACAATGCTATACTATATAAAATATATATTATCACTATATTTATCTGACACAGCGAGGGTGTCAGATAAATTTTATACGGGGTATTGAAGAAGAATTTACAGTGACGGAGGAATTACTGGCTTTAGTGACAGAGGAATTACTGGCCACTGCTGGAAAATATATTTTTACAGAGGTGCAAAGTACTTTTGAACAATATTGTTTGCAATGGTGTAATTAGTTGAAGTGTGCACAAATGGTGCGCCTTCAATGGTCGGTTCAGGAAAAGGTTTTATCGGAATTCTATAGGAAAGAGTAACCGCATGAATGTGATTTAATAATTCTGCATTGCATTATTTACCAACAAAACTTGTGCTCTAAGTCCATTCGACCGAAGACTGTTATGGATGTGGTAGTAAATACCACTAATTTCATTAGATCCCGCGGTCTTAACCGTCACCAGATTAAAGCATTTTTGGATGAACTCTCTACAGAACACGATGATGTGACATATTATTGCGAGGTAAGGTGGCTAAGCAAAGATAAAATGTTAAAAAGGTTTTATGACCTTTGAAAAGAAATAGCTGATTTTATGGAAATGAAAGAGACTTGGCACTCCTGGTAGACATCACCGGACACTTAAACGACCTGAACTTGAGGCTTCGAAAATAAGGGCAATTGGTAAATCAGCTATGCAGTCATCTTAAAAGCTTTTCAAAACAAAATTCGCTTGTGGGAACACAAATGAGAAGTAAATACTGTTTTCATTTTTTAATATTATCAAGTCACGAAAACATTGAATGCGGTCGCTATGCTAATGAACTGGAACTACTGTCAGAGCAATTCACTGATCGATTTTCCGATTTTAAGAATATGGATAGCACTTTCATTATTTTTGCAAAACTATGTAAGTGTAATGTGGAAGATATCTCATATTTGAGGTCTAAATTTGATGATGTGGAACTAAGCAAATTTTACAGAACATACATTTCCGAAGAAAAGAATCCACACCTGAGAGTTTTCGCACGAAAAATAATTTGCACATTCGGAAGCACGTATAACTGTGAGCAGCTTTTTTCAATCATGAAAATAAATAAAAATAAACATCGTACCCGGCTTACAGATGTTTATTTTAGATAGTCTAAGATGGGGCAAGTTAAGTAGCCTCGACAACATACGCGTTTTAATGCAGCTGAAAATTTGAAAAATGTTATATAAGTCATCCCACGGAAGAAATGACCGGTATGGCTAAAGGATAGCGGTGGGGTAAGCACCCTTGAATTTTTAAAATTAGTGTAAAAATTAATGTTTTTACTCATTTTAATACAGATCAAATTTGAACGAATTAAATTTGAATTGAATGATTTTTTTAGAAGATATCTAAAAATACTAAAAAAATATATGCAAAGAGCCACGCCGATAGAGTGGTGGAAAAGAGGGGATACTATACCTTCAAATTGGTTATGATGAGTGCGACAGAGAGGGCTCTGTGCAGTTCCGCGGGTGCGAGGGAGACTACTAATGGGAGCTGCAATATAGGGCTCTCAGTCTACGATATAATCATTTTCATATAAAGTACGTGTCTAATAAATTAGTTAATTTATAAAAATATATGTCACAGCATTTCCATTAATAAAGAAACCAGCGTATGCATTTGATATTTTGCAATAAAGGAAACATAATATGCATATCTAAAATAGATTCACATCTGCAGTTGGCAGTGAACTCGAGGTCCATAATAAAAAATTCAGATTGCTCCAATTTCTACAGCCATTATCTTTATTGCAACGCGACCGCAAATGCCCCATTGTAACGGAGCGCATCGCGACTATAAAATGATTATATTTACGAAGGATAAAAATTTCACTTCGTCCCGGCTATAATTTATATTCCAACAGACCTGTGAGAGCTCCGGGGTACTTTTTCGATCTTGGACATTTTCCAACAGAAAGCAAACAGCATAAATTTGTAACCCCAATTTGTTCTCGTTCGCTCCCAATTAAGATTAAATAAAAATTGTGTGGATATATAATACTCGTAGCTGCCGGGTGACAAGAAAGAGCGATAACCACGTTTAAATCACATTTAAGTCTGGCTACACGTTAACTTGTTTCGAATATTTTAAAATAGCCACCCTAGTGAAAACACTAAATCTAAGTTCTTAATAATAATAATAGTTTGTTTTCCTTTTTTGACAGTACATAATATTGTAAATGAATTATCAACAGTTACATGTGGATGTCAGACACTAAGATACCGGAACTCAGACAGATTACGGAATTCTAACGTTGAAAGAGGAATATAATTCAGGGTGTTTCGGGATAATAGATTCACGTTAGCTCGGGGAAATAATGGTGAAAAAATAGGTTTTAATATTGCTTGCTGTTAAATCGTCTTGGATTGTATGAGTATCAACCCTATATACGGGTAAGATCACTGATTTTGGTACAACTTTTTTTTTAAGTATGTACCTAAGACAATGTTCCTGTTAATGAATTAATTTTATGTGTTTCAAAATGTGTTATGTTTATATATATATATATATATATATATATATATATATATATATATATATATATATATATATATATATATATATGGTCAACATATGTTTCCTTGTTGGTAGTTTTAGAAGCCGCCTAATATAAGGAAGCAAATCACAGCTGGTAATAAGAATAGGTAGAATACAAATGGGAAATAGCTATTTATGTAACCAG
This sequence comes from Tetropium fuscum, assembly GCA_964058915.1. Lineage (NCBI taxonomy): Eukaryota > Metazoa > Arthropoda > Insecta > Coleoptera > Cerambycidae > Tetropium > Tetropium fuscum. Next base: position 12,471 of record CAXKVY010003111.1, read on the forward strand.
TTGGGAAAAGTACTATTTTGTGTAACAAACAGATTTCTGCGGAACGAGCGCTAGCGAGTTCCGCAAATGGATGCGATGTCTCCCAACGTGTTTCATGCAAGATTTTTTCTATTTTCACCAATTTTATATTTTATGTAAGGAAATTTGAATTGTACACGTTTAAAAACAATCCAGTAGGTTGTAGTGACAGCTCGTTACTCTCATAGCTTGTCAGGTCTATATAACCTACTATGAAATGAACTTTTTAAAATTTTGACATGTAGTGAGACTTCTCAAAACACTTTGACGTTAGGAAACGTCTTACTTTTCACAACCAGTTACGAAAAGTAAAATATTACGCAACTGGTTGTGTAAAGTTCAGCTAGCGCTCGTTCCGCAGAAATCTACTCGTTACACAAAATAGTACTTTTCCCAACTGGCTACACAAATAGCTATTACAAAACCAGTTGCGTAATAATTCACTTTTCGTAACTGGTTGTGAAAAGTTTAGACGTTTCCTAACGTCAAAAAGTTTTGAAAAGTGCCACTTTCAAAATTAATTGCAAATTCAAAATTAGAAAAAAAATATTATTTCACATATTAAAATTAAAATATATGATATCTTGAAATTATAATGTACTATCTACGCAATAATATGTATTATTTAAGGACATTAAATAATATACATAATATACGGATGTACCTAATATTAGACATATTTATAGATTATTAGATTTATAGATATATAGATATATATTTATAGATAGGATTCTTTCATCTCAGTCTGAATTTTTACGAACAGCATAAGGAAAAATAGAAATTAAAACTGAAGCTAACGAGGGAAGTGAAAATAGGTGTCTACAAAGAGATCTGATACCTATCTTTCCATGCGAAAACAGACATACCTACTTAATAAATAATATTCTTATTCCGGCGTCAAGTAAAGAGCATGAAGGTATGTGTCTGAGGCAAAGGAGGCAAACTCATATTAAAAGTGAACAGAAATAGATTTCATATTTAAAATATGATAAACGAATTGTACTTTGTTTAATTTTGGATATTAAAGTTTATATTACTTTTCAAAAATCTTTCATACTTTATATATGTATTAACTTCTCTCTGTACCTAGACGGCCAAGAGCTTAATTTCTACATTCGCATGAGCATCCACTGCTTCGTTGTAGTTTACTTTAAGTTCAATAAATGCCGTCAAAGAACTTGAAGGAAGTCTAAAAAACGAAACAAAAATCCATCCCACCGTTGAAAGTTAGATATAGATCCCTATGTGATCGAATAATATAAAAGGTGGGTCTTGTGAGGAGGAAACCCTAAAGACTGTTCACTTAAACTTTGCAACATTTTCCAGGATAGGGAACAAAATGCGCACTGATGATTATTGTAGAGTGAGAGCCAGCGACCGCCATATATATATATATATATTTTGTGAAAAGTAATCTTGGGTTTGTAGCATTTCATTACATAGAAATAAGCAACTAGACGAATAAGAAAGAAAACACACTTACCAGTACTATATCTGGACAGATATAGTACTGGTAAGTGTGTTTTCTTTCTTATTCGTCTAGTTGCTTATTTCTATGTAATGAAATGCTACAAACCCAAGATTACTTTTCACAAAATAAATATGAATAGCAAAGAATTTCAAAGCTAATATATATATATATATATATATATATATATATATATATATATATATATATATATATATATATATATATATATATATATATATATATATATATATATATATGATATATATATATATATATATATATATATATATATATATATATATATATATATATATATATATATATATATATATATATATATATATATACTATATGTACGTCATAGAATAAAGCTTAAGATTATCTGGCTGGTCTATGTTCAGACTTCACTTGTAGGTAAGAACGTGTGCGTGTTACGAACCTTAAGTAGCAGGTATCAGGTAGTAAATAAAGGTGCCAGAAAATAACGGGCCAAAACGTTATACTATAAAATCATTTTTACTTGTTACCATATTGAGTTCGTAAAATAAGTAAGTACTGTGCAGAATCCAAATACGCCTTATTAACTACCAAACACAACAAGTCATAACTGTTTACAATGATAAATTACTAGCTTGAACACTTAATACTTGGTCTTGTCTCTTAGAGCGTGTAAACTAGACTGACTAATGTAGCGATCGGCTGGCCCTTATATAATGTTTTCAAGACTCTCGAAAGTTATAGAAGCTTCTCGAATTATCCATCCCATTCTAGATTGTTCTCAATTATTCCATCCCATTCTAAATTGTATATAAGGCATCTCTAAGAGTTCTACATGGGGTAGTCCACATGTTTATATACCGCAACTATGCTAAATGGGGCCAGGGGTGTATCCGGTTATTTGAAGTCCTAGAGAATTGAGACTTCGCCCTAGGGGGGTTGTATCTGGTACCCCCAGATGCGATGTTGCCACATCGTCGGGTTCGGCGTTGCCAGTTTGTGCAGTTTCTCCCTAGATCTAAAGATTTTTTAATATATCATGCACAATCGCTTGTGACGATTCCGTAACAATATGTTTAAGTGGACGATAGCATAAACTCTTATAAATAATTGCCAGATAATTTTCGTGGGACGTTACATACGCTAGACGCATTCAAAGTCTAACAACTTATCTACATCATAATATAAAACCTGAAAGCTATACCGAGTGTCTACGATATTACTAGCCAGCCTATAGCTTCCTTGAAAAAAAGATTTAAAATTTTGGGAAGTTGTATGGTTGACTACGGTGCATAGTTTGATTGTTTCACGATCTGATTTTCATTTCCGGTTTAACCAGAAACAGTATAAGCTTTGTTATTTTTAGTAGAGCACACTATATAATTATTCGAAATTTAGATTGCACAGTAAATTCTAGATTAAAAACATGTAGCATATCATATATCTACATTTGACAGTTTTCGACAAAATGGCTGTTGAAATTGTTATATCAATCATTAATTATTTAGTTTTCACATAAAACGAATGAATGTAGGAACAAATATTTACGGTTATTTAAGTTTTGTGTTAAGTAAATTTTGATAGTTATAAAAATGTCATTTCCGGCTTCACCGGAAGTACTACGAGAAATTATTTTCAGGCTCAAATTACTTCGATATTTTTAATGGAACATCCTGTATTGAACCTTAAATTTACATTCTACTAACCTTTCTGGATATTTTACAATACCTCTACTATAAATATATCACAAATCTGCTCATAGCAGAAAAATAAAATAGGTACCGATCAATAGTGAAACAATAAAAGTAATAGGTAGGTATAATTTATTTTAACTATAATTCAAACGTTCAAAATGTACACTACATTTTGTGTACATTTTGTGTACGTTGATTTCTCGGCAAGAGTTAATCCTTTCTTTAAATTCCCGAAGAACTTTTTTTACCGGAATTAGAGTAATAGAGTTTATCACTTGCGTAATTCTATTTCTAAGGCCTCCTGTCTTAGGTGGTTGTGTCTTATATGTCTTTTTCTTGATATGAGGCCGGAAAAAAATTCAATGGTGTAAGGTCTGGGGATCTTACCGGGCACCGTATAGGCGACCATGGGTACATATCCAGTGATTACTAAAAGCTTCCCAAATAGTGAATAAATAGGAATCGAAATGAAAATCGGAAGCAATCAAACTGTGCACCGTAGTCAACCATACAATTTTCCAAAATTGGAAATCGATATTTTTTTAAAGGAAGTTATATGCTGGCTAGTAATTTCGTAAAAATTTTATACGTAAGTACAAGCCTGCAGCATATTTCAAGTAACATTTTGTTATGTTCGGTTCTAGTATTAAGTACAAGTCACACCTTATACAACAGATCTGATCATTACATACTTGACATTTTATGTCATATTGTAAATAGTTATCCTATTATATTATGTCCTATTTATAAAACTTTCATGGCGTGTTCTCATTTAAATATAAAAATTCGTGAAATTCGGAATTCAGAAAGTTCAAGTACGAATCTGCGTGGAATCAATCAATAAAACAGTAATATGACAAGCATCTTCCAAAAAAAATGGTCTGAGGGCTGAGATTTGAGACGTTGAGAATATTACCCTCTGCTCACTAATAACATTCAACTCCACGCCCCAAATTAAAAAAGTGTGTATTACTAAACTTTTCCGCTCTGATAAGAAATTAACACAAAAAATAGATTCAAACCGCCTATGGTTCAAACTTATGAGTTATGCTGATACTTTTCGGCGCTTCAAGAAGTCCTTAAAAGTTTTTTGAAATACCGCAACATTAAAAACATTTTCTCTTAACTTTAAAGTAAACTCAATGCGGAAGCTCAATTTCTGTCACTTTAATATCTTGCATAAATTAAAATGATGATCAATTTGGCATACCCAGGAGGCATATTATACAATAAAATTTTAACTATTTGTGCCTTATTAAATTGACCTAGTTCCATGAAATTAAAATAGAGAGAGCTTTTATAATAATGACCGATCGCATTCTTCGTCAGTATTATCCTTCTCTGCAATATGCTATTCCAAATTTCCAAATCAGAATATTCCGCTAAACATTCGTTAAAAAGTTTTGTATAGTTTTATATGAATTGGTCCATAAAATTTCTTTAAACTTAAGAAATATCTCCTGCAAAATGTGTGAGGAATATTAACATAAGTTAACGACATTTAACGTCCTAAATATGCTGTGTGTTGCGATAATACTTCACCAAGACATATTAGCAAAAGCATATTTAGAAATAAAATGAATACGTAATAATATTGGCCAATTTACCTATTGGGACGAGGCAGCTGCTAAGTGGGGTATATATGATATGTAATATCATTAAAATAAAAAATAACCAGTATCAATTCTATTGTTTCTCAAAATACCTATCACCATGGATTTTTTTTAAGGAGATATTAACCAAATATATTTATGCAACCAATAAAAAATAAGATATGTTTTTAAATATTAAAAGGAGCACATTGTCACATATCGTTTTCTTGGCAGGAGAAGCATTGACATTAATAACCATTCACTTCTAATTAGTAGGTGTATCAGCTAATTACATAATTAAATATCACTATTTGATATGATATGGCGCCATTATTACATGTAATAACCGTTATGTCATTATCTATATAAAACGTAGTACCTAATATATTTCCCATATACTGCCTTTACATAATTAAAGTCGCAAAACACATTTTAATTACTTGAAAATGAGCATCGCGAATCTGACACCATGCAGTGACAGTGACACCGTGTTCTGAGAATTGGTGTTCGATTCCTGCCCAGTCTAACACTCTTAATTCGTAATAATAAACTTACTACGTAATATTTACTGATTTTTGCAATTTGATAAGTAGAAATAATTGTAATTAAATATCTCATAAAAATAATTCACATGTGTTAACAAAATTACTTTGCCGAGGATTTTATGTTGTTATCGTACTTGTAGTACAGGCGACAGGGAGTTTTTCCTTATGGTATTGTGACATCACCTACCTCGCTGATTATTTGCTTGCGTTTTAAGCCCAATCTGAGGGTCACGAAATCACACTTCTATATTTTTTAAGTCCTGCGGGGGTGGTAGGGAAGGCGAACAATTGCAAAAATAGTTTTTCCATTTTCTCGGCTCCCAATAAATTTACGACAAAAGCGATGGTACCAGCACAGAGGGCACTTTGAGCATGGTAATACCCTGCCCTATAATGAAATCCTAGCTACGTCACTGTATAATTACTTACTTAAAAAAACCTCTCGCTTTTCAATTTTTCAAATGTGGCAACCCTACTTGCGCCCCCCCCTAAGACTAAATCCTAAAGCCGCCACTGATATAACGTGCTATAACTCCTCATAATTTTTGTCATAAATGCAAGTGCAATGGTGCCAAATTGACTAACTCAATACTCAATTGAATCATTTGAGAGTATCAAATACATGAACACATAGCTTTTAATGGTTGTACAGCAGCCAGTTATGAATCGATTTTATAAAATTTAGATATATGTTGTGCTGCGTGACCATCTTAATGTAGTAGGGACAGAACTGTACGAGATGTTATTATTGATTATATATATATATATATATATATATATATATATATATATATATATATATATATATATATATATATATATATATAGATATATATATATATATATATATATATATATATATATATATATATATATATATATATATATATATATATATATATATGTATATATTATATATTATATATATATGTATATATATATATATATATATATATATATATATATATATATATATATATATATATATATATATATATATTATATTTTTTGGACGCCACTGTGGTTGCATTTATTATTTATCCTTTACCCGAAAACTATTTTTGTCCCAAATCGTATGTTGTTTGAACATTTCGTTCTTGAGATAGCATATTAACAAAGCGCGACATCGGGACGGACAGACGGACGGACATTTTGAGTTTTTTTAAATTTTACGGTTTTCCAAAATGTTTCCCATCCGAAGAAAATTGGCGATTTTAGTTCTTGCCGATCAAATGCAATATACCTACTCTTCTTTCGACTTTCGTAGCGAACAGAATACATTTTAGGCATCATCAGCAATGTCCAAATTGTTCTTATTCACAAAAAATTATTCCATGTCAAACTTGCGCGGGCTTAAGATACATTTGAAATATTCATAATTGGAATAAGCTCAAGTTCCTCATTCTCGGCTTCAGAGCTAGAAGTAGATATGCCTCTATTACGTATTGTCAATACAACAGGTGATGATCAATTCTGCACTTTCTGTTACCACATCACTATATCCATAATATCTATTAAAGATATTCTAATAATCTTTATGTTTGTTTAAAGTTTATAGACAATATTTGTAGAGGCTAGTCGACTGGTAGAGCTTAGTACATATTTTGTCTACCTGATTGCTCTGTAATCATCTTTTCAATCGTCTGCCTATCTCTACTAATAATGTATTTCTCAATTTATCATTTTATAACTTAGTGATAATATATTGCGACTATTTTTACTGTTACATGCAATAAGCGCTTAAGTATAATTGCGATGAAACAATCTTAATTAAAAATGTAAATTTATTTCAGGACTACAAATTGAAACATATGGCGGAAATGCAGCAGTCAGTGGTATGTGATTCGGATACCCGTCAGCAAATTGTCAGCCAAGTTGTCCAATGGGAAGAGAACCTGGAGCGACTGCATTGCGAACAATTTCGACTTCGATGCTACATGGCCAGCTTGCAAAGCGGAGAGCTACCCAATCCCAAGGTCAGTAGAACTATTCTGATTTAAATAATTTAAATGAGGTTAACAGGTTAAACCCTATTCCTATACTAGGTTAAAGTAGTATGTTAAATAGAAATAAATCATATATAATACTAAACAACATATATGGATATATACTTCTACATAATATATTGTATTACAGGTTAGTTATGTACATTCGGTTATGTACACGTATATAGTTTGTAACATCCAAATATGAGACATAAAAAATTTTGAAAGGATACCCACAATTGCCGCAATGGGAGATCGGGGCAGTATAACTTTTCTTACAGCATGCTTAAATCGTCACTATAGAGGGGCAATACATTAAATTAAAGAATAATACACACGCAATAACACAAAAATAATACACTAAATTAAAGAATAACTGGATTACTTATATTTCAAGAATTATTGTTGACTCCACTTTACCACAAAACGTTCGATGTATTAGGCAATTTAGGCATCCAAATGAATGCCAATGGTGCCAATGTGACACGACCGAGAAACGTGTATAATGGATCCGTAATATTTGAATTGGAAACATTCTTATTCTGCATTACATTCACCATTCAATTGTTTTATGATATGACGAAAGTTGTGTAGTGTGATCAATATTTTGTTATACTACATGATAATATCATAATGTTATGGACGATGTATATAAAATCATTGGTTTTCCTTAAATTCCTGGAAATCGGTTATACTTGACAACGCTGTTAAAAATGCGGTAGCACGTGTGAAGAGATCCATATAATGAGGGTTTTTTGCTCGGGTTTTTATGTCTCATATTTCGATGTTCCAAACTACACACTTTTATAGTATAGGCAGTAGGGGAGGCAGTGATTTGATTTCTTTTGGTATTTATTTTCTTAGTTACCGAACTTGTATAGGCTTGTTGAGTTTGTAGTTTGTGGCTTAGCCACACTTTGTGTTTTCAATTAGAGGGTTTTCCGTTGGATTGAGACAGAAAATGCCTCAGAAAATACAAATGCGATCTTATAACTTAGATCTTTGAACTTAACTAAGAATTATCGTAGATAAACATCTCAAACTTTTGAAAGCTTGGAATCTATACTTTAAAATATTTGAGTAACAAAAATTCTGTCCATTGATTTTAGTCAACCATTAAAGCGTAGAAAAATATTTTTAATTTTTATAATTATATATTTGTAATTAATATTGTTAATTTTTTTTGAAAACACATAATTTTTTTTTCAAAGCCTCATTACAAAAATAACTCATTAGTATTACTAATAGAACGATGTAATCGATAGTCAGCAACTATAAAAATAAGTCCAAAAAAATCACTGAGTCTTGTACTATTAGAAATATATACAGTCGCCACCTCCCAAAAGTGCACGACTTGCCACAGTAATTTTTCTCATTTTTCGTTAATGTTAATCGGGTTTTCTAAAATTGTTCAGTGACGTGCAATAATAAAATTGATAATTTGTTTATTGGGCAAAAGTTTCGTAAATAAATATATTACAAAAAAATATTATTTTATTGCACCGTTAGCTGCTAAGACACTTTCCAATCGCCTTGGCATCTACATAATTAATGACCTCATATCGTAACTATCCACAAGTTCTTCCCAAGCATCTTCAACTACTTCCCAAAGCTGATTAGCGTTTGACGTCTGAAACGTTGTTTATAAATATGTTTAGTTACGGAACCACAAACGTTTTCGATAGGATTCAAGTCTGGACTTTTTGCGGGCCAAGGTAAAAGATTAATATCATTATTACCCATCTAATTTCTTACTATTCGAGCCGTATGAACTGGGCAATTATCCTATTAACAAAAATTGTAAATAAGTCCTAAAAGAAGTATCATGAAAAAATTGTTCACCTGCTGAAAGAAAAAATTCCCAGGAAAAATTTGCGTTACTGATGGTAACATCACAGTTTCTAAAATATTTAAATAATTTAGTGCTGTAAATCTGTTATCAATTTTCCAACAAATTCCGGGCCCATGGACACTTATCCATGCCCAAACGTTTATTAAAAAGCACGCCCACTGATATTGATGGACCTCGTATAATTTTCCTGGAACCTAGTATTTACAGGTCTATAAACACCGAGCCGTCCACTGTGACAAGATTGAAATGTTTTTTCATCAGAAAAAGACACATTATTCCAAAATTCAATGTTATTATCTATCAAGTTAATTACAAACGCCATCATTCTTTGCTTGTGCTGATTTGAAAGAAAAATTTTAGGGTCAGCAGCACAGTTCTTTAAATGAGACTGTTTTAACCGTTTTGGCACAGTCCTGACAGATCCCGGAAACAATGTTTCTTCTCGTGCATTAGCAGCTGTTTCGAAAGGATGTTATTGAATATATTTAATCAGAGCCTTATCTTGAATTTCATTGGAAACTTTCCCAATTCCTATTCTTGCTGTCCCTTGTATTCTATATTCCTGGTCCCATGTCTATTCAATTTTAAATATGCAGCTTTTGCTATCAATAAAATTAATGGCTTCATCAGCCAGGGAACAATTTTCTTCAATTTTGGCTATAAGACCTCGCCATTTGCACATCATTTAAATGTCTTGGCATTTTCTATTAATATTCTGAGAGAATTAAATAATTTTGACGTATAAATTGACTAGTTATGAGACGACTATGATTCAAAGTCAAAATTAAAGTAGAAAAATATGCCGTGCACTTTTGGGAGGCGGCGATAGTACATTCAATTTAACGCAACTTAAATTTTGACGTATAAAGTACTTACCAAATAGTATAGTAAATAGTACTTACCAAATATGCACTCATTATCCACAGATACTTCTAAAAACATATGCGCACGCGACATATTATGTCTTATCACTGTAGTTTTTTCTCTTAAAGTTTCAAAAACCAAAATACAAAGTTTGCCAAAAACAGCAGTTAAATACTCGAAATCATATATAAGCATGATATAAGTAAAAGTATATAATACAATAAAATTACAGAAAAATGTATTCCTAAGACCTAGATAAAATTGTAACCGCGTCGATCAGATTGGTTGGTTTATGGTCAATATATTTTCTTTAAATTTACAAATTTTGTTTAACGTTTACTATTAAAAAATTACTGTGAATGTATCTCTCCAATATATATCGCAATAAAGAAAACAAATTTAATAAAAATCCTATTGCTTGGAGAATTACAAAGCCTATGTTTTTTAACTATGGATTTAGTTCTTATCCTAAAATATATCACCAGTTTATCTGATGTGGCACATTCATAATATGATACCAAAATAAAATATGATGTCTGAATATTCTGTAAAACCGACGAAAAGAAATATTTTTATTTAGTGTGTGTGTGTGTGATACACGCCATATAAATGTAAAATTCCTCAATTGCTTCATTTAAATAAGTGAATTTACATAAATATATTCCTCACGAATTTGAGAAAATATATTCATATAGATGTGTCAAGAATCTGTGATCATCTTTTTGATTAATATGCAGACGCATTTTAAGTAAAATAAATTGCTGTTCCCACCAACTGACTTTACAAATTTCTATTTTTTAAATCATTCAATAGATTATTAATTAGGCTGCTTCAAATTCAGATTAAGTATCTTTATTTTAGAGAACGTGTAGATTAGTATATAGTTAGAAATTATGAATGTGTAAATTATTGAAAGTAAAACGAGTTTTACTTTTAATTTGCATTAATTTTCTAAATTATTAATTAGTTATTTAGAATTGCAATATTTAGAATTGCTTCTGTCTCTGGTAGAATGGTCTATAGTCTATTTTTGTTTTCACATAATAATAAATTAAAATATACGTAAACTTATGTAATTAATGCATATTAAAAATAATTGCAACATTTTTATGGACCAATAATGGGCCATGAAAATTTACATATGAAATTAATCGGTGCTACTGGCGCATTCGCCAGAATTATAACATAAGGCTGTCACTATGCAATAAATATTAAATTTGTAATATTAATCTTAAAAAAACATCTTACATCACAACCCTTGAAACTATTTTACACGACTAACCGAGATAGACCTGTCTAAAAACTGGCAGTCTACTTTCAGCTCTGTATGCCACAAAGCTTGCAGACAAATGTCCACCTCCATTATGTGTTAGTTGATATATTGCTCAAAATGATCCATCTCTTCATTCATTATCCACATATAACACAATAGTATCACGAGGAATATGCTGCCAAAATATGGTCCCTTGAGAATAAATTTACCTTGTACTTGGAAAGTTTACAAAAAGTCGTTAAAATGAAAAATTGTCCGCAAAATGTACATCCCAGAGTTACAAAGTAATGCTTATTGTATAGCTGTCTCGGAGAGGAAGATCCATATATCCTATTAGAGCAACAATACATCAGCTGGTTTTGCAGCAAGTTTAGCGTTATCTTGTAACACAAATTGTTGGTTTCAGCATTCGTAGATATTATATTTCAGGTATACAGTATGCTATATATACTTTAATCAAAAAAATAAACCGTAGAAAGGAATGTAGTTTTAACAGAAATATATACGAGTATAGTACATAATACACGTGTATATATATATATATAAATATATATATATATATATATATATATATATATATATATATATATATATATATATATATATATATATATATATATATATATATATATATATATATATATATATATATATATATATATATATATATATATATATATATATATATATATATATATATTAGCTTTGAAATTCTTTGCTATTCATATTTGTTTTGTGAAAAGTAATCTTGGGTTTGTAGCATTTCATCACATAGAGAAATAAGCAAATATACGAACAAGAAGGAAGATACACTTACCAGTGCTATATCTGGACATACATACGGAAACGAACCACTATACACACGGAAACGAACCACTTAGAAGTTGTACAAGTTCTTTATTTACAGTGTACGATTTGTTTCATTGATCATTTATACTTGAATTTAAAATATTAATACTCCAACACTTGCAGTGACGTTTTATGACATTAGTTTTTGATGGAACTTAAATTCTTAGAATACAGAAACTAATATTAATTAAAATTAGTTTTAAAAAAAATAAATAGTAAGAATTTGAGTTCCGTCAAAAACTAATGTCATAAAACGTCACTGCAAGTGTTGGAGTATTAATATTTTAAATTCAAGTATAAATAATCAATGAAACAAATCGTATACTGCTCTGAAGATCCTCAATAAAGGTGAAAGAACTTGTACAACTTCTAAGTGGTTCGTTTCCGTGTGTATAGTGGTTCGTTTCCATATGTATGTCCAGATATAGCACTGGTAAGTGTATCTTCCTTCTTATTCGTCTATTTGCTTATTTCTCTATGTAATGAAATGCTACAAACCCAAGATTACTTTTCACAAATCAAATATATATATATATATATATATATATATATATATATATATATATATATATATATATATATATATATATATATATATATATATATATATATATATATATATATATATATATATATATATATATATATATATTGGGATATTTTATTTTTTATATGTAAGTTTATTATGGCCACACGTTGGTTAAGCCAATTTGTCAAAATAGATTTATGTTTTGATTTAATATTTGAAATTTTAATTTTTTAATTTAGATACTTTGGAGAGATAAATGTTTAATTGTTTTTGGATACTTACTTATATTACACTTATGTCCCGGATGAATCTTTCCTGGTTGTTGTTGGACGCCTATTCTTTGAATATTAGTTTTGTTTATTTTATGTCAAGATTGTAGGTACCATGTACAGTATGTACACCCTTGTACAATTTACGGAAGATTCTACCCCAGAGTACTGAGAAAACTTGCCTCAAAGGAGGTTCAATTAGGCTTGTGGTTCTTGGCAATCTATAGGCTGCACTAATAATGCTGTTTGTGAATTTGTACCTTGAATATTCCACATGTCAAACATAAAGTTTTCTGCAATACCCGATATGTATGTAGGAATGTGGTAATTGTTATTATGACCAGAAATGTTTGCAAGGAGGAAAGAAAGATTTAGTTATACATATGATTGTGTTTATTCTTACCCCATTGGAAAATTGACAAATAATGGTTGCAAATCCGAAAATCTTAATATATTCCTTAATATTAACCCTCCACAAACCTAGTCTACCTTAAATTAAATACATGGGACTGAGTCTTCTAGAACAATAATCCTTAACTAAGTTCAAAATTGTTTGTTACCTTTCAATTCGATGTGTATCCTTTCTGTCACTTGTCAGCTTATCAGCTGTTACGGAGCACTCAACAACACTATCTTTAATCTTGTTGGAATGGCGACATCTATCGGCGACTCGTTGCACTGACGCTGGTAAGACGGCTCGACTCTCTGCACTCTGCTTACATATACAGGTTGTCCGTTACTACCAAGTAAGTAAAACTGAGGTACCTTTTTACCGCAAAATTTGTTTAATATCACTTTGTTGTTATTAATTTTAAATGTTTGATATACAAAGGTGGTTATTTGATTCAAATTAGATGATGTGAAAACGAGAGACTTTATAATTTTTTGTTAAATAATCTAAATCAAATTTTACTACATAACTGATTAAAGTTAAAAAATATTACAGATAAAATAGTAAATTATTTAATAAAATTGATAAAGCAACAGTTATTCAATATAATTACCTGGAACATCCACACGTTTTTCAACTCTTCTGATAAACTCCCAGTACAATACATTTCTTCTCTTTGCTCACGATTGCGGGCATGTAACTAGAGTACAAAGGTTTGCAAAGATATTTATATATTTATTCATGTTAGTCTAAATTCTATGAAGTATGGACCACTAACCTAGTCATGAAAGATACCACACGATAGATTTTTTTTTGTAGAACAAAATTACAGTCATAAAAATATTTTTAATTTTGTTTATTATAAACAAAAATGTAGTCAGCCAACATCTGATATAATAATGTAATGAAATTAACGTAGTAGGTTACTGTCACAGCAATGTAGATTAAATTATCGATAATGCACTGCAATACTGGTTATAACTGGTAATATTTTATGTAATTTATATAATTATATTTTAACAAAAATATGTACCACAGAAGAACGTATTTATTTTATCTAGTGAAATGTTATGGAATTGGACAAGTTTCATACTAATCTGCATTCAATTTTTTCATGAAAAGTTTCAATTGAATCATTACGAGAACTGTTAAAGAATTTTGATAAAACTGGTTCTATCTTACAAGTTAAAAATAAACGCAAGAAGATGATGCAGCCCCATGGTTGGCAATGAGTTCCACGAATGGAAATAAAAAAGTGTCGTTAATAAAACGGTCTTAAAAACGGTTGAATGATACGGTCCAATTAAATGGCCTGCTAGGTCACCTGACCTATTACCTATGAACTTCTCTTTGTGGAGCATTGTACACTGATGGCCTTCCACATAATTTAGATATTTTGAAACAAAGAACAAGATACGTAATTAGATAAATGAATAGGCCTACTGTAATCCGCAAAGTATACGGCGAGTATCCGCAAAGTATAAGAAGAGCTGAAAAATATGTGAATATTGAAGAGTTACATAGAATAACAGTTGCTTTATTAATTTTATTAAATAATTTAATTTTATCAGTAATATTTTTTAACTTTGATCATTTAAGTAGTAAAATTTAATTTAGAAGATTATTTATAAAAACATTATAAAGTCTCTCGTTTTCACTATCATCTAATTTGATTCAAATAACCACCTTTGTATATCAAACATTTAAAATGAATAACAACGTGTTTTAGTAAATTTTGCGGTAAAAAGTTATCTTATTTTTACTTAATACCCGATACTTAATAGTAAGAGACATCCTGTATATGTAAACTCAAATTAAATACATTGTTATGGGTTTAAACATAAGCAATTTTTTTTGTGGGGAATACTTTTCCCGTAAAATGACAATTAAAAAGTTTTCTCTATTTTCAACCACATCCGTGGACACCCTATATATATACATATATAAAAATATATAAAATAGTTTATACGTGAACCGATCGGATGATTCAATTAGATATTTGAGTGTGTAACCTTAGTGCGTTGCCTTAGAGCTGACGCTCCAGACGCCTTGGCACTTGATTATTGACGCTTGCCAATATTCATGGCTATAGATGTGACCTCGATAAGAGGGAGCCGAGCGGTACCATCGCTTTTT
>CAXKVY010003112.1:0-24903 GCA_964058915.1 Tetropium fuscum
CACTGGCCTCCAAGAAGTTGTGATTTAACTCCTTTAGATTACTTCTTGTGGGCTATTTGAAAACAGAGAGTTCTATGCAAACATACCACAAACACTTATTAAGAATGAACATTGAACGCTGCATTCATTCGTCTTTCAAAGTCTTTCAAAATCAACGGTATCTTCAAAATCCTTTTTGAGATAAATACCAAACTAAAGTTTTAAATTGATGACGAAGAGAAAATATACGATATTGTTTCTTAATGTTACTAAAGTCTGTCGAACGAAAGTTGAACAACGGAAAGAATGCAGGATAAAACTCCGATAAGGCCACGCTCTCTATTAATAAATTAATTACAAAAGTCCCTATTTTATTTTTCTACCATAGTTACTTACACAAAGAAGCCAAACAGACGCTTATGTTGCATATTTTATCGCCATTCCCGCTCATACGTCTTAGTTCAAATCTCGTGAGGCATCATACTTTATATAGACATTTGTTTTGGCAATATCCCCAGATCTCAGCAGCAATATTTCCAGATTTGCACATGAATGTACATACACAACCGTTAGCCCTGTTTCTTAATCTGGGCCTATTTGGCTTCTTTTCATACTGCCATGTTTGTTAATCTAGGTATTCCTTTTATGAGCTATTTATCTAGCATTCGAAGAGCGTCGGCATCCTGTTAACTTTTTTATATTTCTTATATTTAAGAAATGTAGGTACATTACGAGCATATTTCTGTTTACATTATATGCAGAAGCTTAATTTGTATTAATGCAACTATTGCAATATCAGATTCAAAGTATATAAGTTCCTTGAAATCCTAATATGCATAATATGTATGTACTTCGTTTTTAACTAGATCTCGTAACATCGTAAATCTGAACGAGTTATATGCCACGCTCCGTAGGAATTTGTTGGCATACAGTAACTTCGTACCTTATATAGGGGTTATGAATAAAAGCTTACGAGATTGAAAGCCTAAAGTTTTCAAGGGTTGCGTTACGTCGAGCAGAGGGGTACTTAATGCAGTGATAAGTATATATTGCTTTTGAGAAAAATAATGAGCATAAAAATGAATATGGGATGGAAATAGCCCTGTAAATAATAATATGGGTATGTAGGGAGCGAAATATAACGGTTTATAAACGCATCGAAAAAGGAACGCTTTTATGTTAGAATATTCAGTATAAATAGTAGTCAAATATTGTATCAGAACCTACAGTATTATATACGGCCCTTATAAATACAATTTGTGGGACCCGCATCATAATACGGGAAAAAATGTCACACCAGAACTTCTTTTAATTTGTACGCCTATTATTTCTAGAGCTTTTCATGTGTGATAAATCACAAATATTAAAAGAATGCATTCACATCACTAATATACGAGTATTCTCAATCTACAATATTACGGTGTTCAAGCGTTCTTTGTTAAAAAATAATAAAACGAGAGAGACGGCACAAAGAAGTCCATGATATGTGACTGTTAATATATCCGACTAACGTTTCTGTAAGCTATTGTTTGATTTATAACTATCACGTAACGTCCAAATCTAAAGATTTGGATTATGTATAATAATTTGACACTTAGCATAAATAAACTGTGCTTTCTATAACCTAGACATAGTACTGGTATCTAAATAAATAATGTTTCAACATTAAGATATGTTTTTAGAGTTATAGTTGTGAATTGTACCTTTTGCTTATTTCACGTTCTTATTCACATATTTACTTAGTATAATTTATTAATTATTTAATATAAATAGAACTGCTATGAATATCAACTGTTACCTAAATGTATTTTATACATAAATCTATTTTAAAAGAGTTATTAAAGATATTATATCTGGCAAATTTAACATAGCAATTATTAATCTATTTTATTTCTGGACTCGTATATAAACTTAGTTATTTATTGAAGTGAAAACTTCTTTAGGTCCGCTTTGCTGGGGAGTGAACGTAAGAGAACCGTCAGGCTCGAGTCGGTGACGCTGAATCGTCAGGTTCGGCTCGGTGACGCTGAATCGGGTTTACTCGGCTCCACTCGACATCAAGCGCGCTGGAATTGGTCACGCATGTCACCAGTTGTATAAAAATGTATATTATATGAATTGACTTATTTTAAAAACAGTGTCTGTAGTGTAATGAAAAATAATAATAAGTGATCATATGTTATTGGCGAGAGAGAAAGTGTTGTTTAAGAGTAGGAACGGTATCCAGGAAACAAAATTTTATTTTGAAAATCGGCTTCCTTCCCTACGGATAAATAAAGCCATCAGTTATAACTAAGACACTATTACGGTCGCCACGTAGAGCATTGAGTCTTGTAAATTTATTAAAAACGGTAGTAGAAACATGTAAATGTTTAAATGATAGTAGCCAATAATGATAGTAAAACTTATAAGATTAGATCGAAGTAAAAAATTGTAAAATTTCCAAAATAATAAGTGTATAGTGAAGAAAATACGAAGGTATCTAACGTGTTTTGGATATCATACAAGAAGTTCCAGAGTATCAAAATAGAAGGGGGAGGAATCTCATATACTAAGAGAGGATAATTTCGGCACGTTGTGTGTGCATATTTTTATTAACTGTGTATGCATCACGAACGAGGAAGTACGGGATTGCAGCTGCAGCATTTCATCAGCAAAGGACCACATCGAGGAGAAAGGTTTTTTTTCGCTGTGCGTGCAAGTGTTGTTTTTGTGATAATATCAACGGATTAACTTGACAAATAAAGTAATAACCATACACTGTTTCATAGATTTTTACAATAGTTCATTTACTATGATTTTCTTTTCTACACCACATTACAATATTCTATATATCTATATAGTACCGTAGTTATCAAATTTATTATAAATAAATGTGTTAAATTCTTTGTGTTGCGTAATGTATGGTGTATCACAGCTTACTTCTGGATCCTACTTCTCAGATAATTATAAATAGGTATACTGATTAACTGAACATAGCCGGAGCATAAAAGGTAAAAAAAAGGTAAATATTAAATTTTA
The DNA here is from genome assembly GCA_964058915.1 of Tetropium fuscum. Lineage (NCBI taxonomy): Eukaryota > Metazoa > Arthropoda > Insecta > Coleoptera > Cerambycidae > Tetropium > Tetropium fuscum. Next base: position 3,001 of record CAXKVY010003112.1, read on the forward strand.
ATTAACATCAATTAATAAAAAATTAAATTTACCCAGGATATATATATATATATATATATATATATATATATATATATATATATATATATATATATATATATTTTCACTTCTATCGTGTGGTCATGCACACACAATATATTTATTTCATAGGCACTTGGGCGAAATACAATCTCCATGACGTAATAAACTGTATACCTTCTATTTAGGGTTTTCTGAGACAAATTAAGGAGAAAAGTAATGTAACCTATAACGGGAGGTTTTATAGCTTCTATTTAAAGTTCAGGTATCTGTTAAACTGGAGTATATAGTAAATTAACGTTTTATACATCGCATTGAACGCCAAACTGAGTTTAACCACCAATCGATGGATAAGGTATAGTTTAAACTTCAATCTGATGATCTAATCATGCGCTATTTGAGAATTATAGAATAATTATGGTTGATGGCTGTCATTTGAAATGAGGTGTTGAAGTTTTGAAATTATAACCTTTGTTTTGAAACTTGTTCGCAAAGCGGATCTATTTGATGTTTTTTGAGGACATAGTATATTAGAATATTAGATGATGACTATTCAAATTATAGAAGCACCACGTCGAGAATCTTTAGAGCTGGGCCTAATTATTTCGAAGATTGGCAGGACATGGAATTTGAACAGCGCTTCAGATTGTCCAAAATATCTGGCAATTTAATTTTAAAACAAATGGGATATCATTTATTACGCCCAATGCATCAGTAAGTAAATTACATATGTCGCCTAAACGTAAGGAAGGAACAAACTTCGTGGATTTAGGTAATACATAATCATAATATATAAATGCTGACAATAAATTGCATTGTTTTGTCTATTAGTAGCTCTGACAAACCGGCGTGATAGTACGTATATCAACATCTGTTGTAAAAACTACACAAGTCACAGAAAAAGTAACACGCACCTATAAAAAATTGTGCTTTTAAAATTCAAGTCAAACTTATATTTAAGCTTCGCTACAGTTCACTTAAACTACAATTTAACATTTAGGTATAAAACCGCCCATAAGACGACAGAGCTATATTTTACAAATTAATATTTCCGGGTGAGCACTAAACGAAATTTTTAAATGAATAAAAAGTAAAATAAAAATACCAGTTTGGTTTCAACTAATACCTGCCAATAAGGATTAATGAGGGTGTTTAACTCAAATAAATGAGAAAATCGTGTTCCTGATTATTTGGTGCAGTTTCAAAGTTGTTGCTGTCACGTCCTTCACCATGCGTACCTGAAACAAAAGATACACTGTTAAAAAAGTATATGTAACACAAATAATGGCGAAGTTAACAAAATTAAAATAATTATGACTTCGTTTTATTTATTTCGCTATAATAAATATTATCCACAATGGCTAAAACTCCATCCCATTACGAACTCGCCTTGCCTTTTCTAAAAATATATGTGGCACCACGGAATAGTTAAATTCGAGCATTGCGTGTCTAACCCATATAATTTCATATATATTCTCAAAGAATTCGGACCAAACGTTAAAGTAAATATTATCTAATTATCCTTGAAAAGCACTCTCGAAGATAATCACAATGAAACTTTCTCAGCTCTAAATTGAATCAATTGTTGATGTCCAATGCTGCTACAGCTGCTCTCATTAATGACACACTAATTAATAAAGTAATTCTTTCCTGCCCAGATAATGTAAAATAATACTCGTAGCTTGGGTGAATTAAAACTCATTGCACTTATATACTACCGAGAGATAATTTTAAGCATAATGTTATAACCGTTAAAATTTCAAATATTGTTATGTATGTACTATTAATATTCATACCATTGAATCATTCGCACCCTGAATGCAAGACCACCATATCACAAAAAAGTCACAACTGAGAAATTTGATTATATTGAGTTACATTCCTATTATTTTTGTCTTGGTCACTGTTTTTGTAACAATTTATTAACTTGTTAATAATTTTAACATATTCTCATTCTCATTCTAACACATAGTAAGAAAAGATAAAGTGAAAATTATGATAAATTGGATATAAAGTATACTTATCTTACTACTGCACCGACAATATTTTTAACTGTTATATTAAAATGGTACCAAGTGTGGCAATAAATAGAGTTTTATTTACTACTATTGTATTTATTTTATTTTTAATAGCAATAAAGTTGGGCAAACATATACTGTTAGCCACTGGGTTCGTATAATAAGACCACTTATTATACTGTCCAGGATCCACAACTTTTTACAATGTTAAGTCACTACAGAACACTTTTAATTACTTGTTCTTGGTCTTGTCTCTAAGAGCAAACTAAACTGTCTAATACAACGATCGGCGGACCCTTATATACTACTTTCAAGGTTCTGGAAACATCTCAAAGGTTCTCGATTATTCCATTCCATTCTAGATTGTATACAAGACATCTCGAAGAGTTCTACAGGGGGTAATCCACATGTTCTTATACCGCAACTATTCTAAACGGGGCCAGGGGCGTATCTCGGTTATTTTAAGTCCTAGAGGGTTGAGTCTTCGCCCTTGGGGGGTTGTATCTGGCATCCCCAGATGCGAAGTTGCCACATTATCATTGTGTTGTGTTGCCAGATTGTGCAGTTTTTCCCTAGTTCTAGGGAATTTTCAATATATCTTGCACACGCTTCTGACGATTCCGTCACAATAATTTAAGTTAATGTAATTCATACTAAGCAACACCATTAGGTTTATAAAAAAAAATCGCGACGTTTTTTTTGCACGACGAAATCACGACAAAAAAACGAAAAGCTCTGCGAGAGACGAGACTTCTGTTCGAATATAGCAAGATTAATGGAAGTGCAACTTTATATCAAGTTAGCACTACCATTGAGTTTATAAAAAAAAATGTCGCGACATATTTAATTTTTACACGACAAAATAACGACAAAAACAGGACAAATTATGCGCGAGACGAGATTTTTATCAGAATATAAGAAGATGGTTGGTAGTGCAACTTGATATCACTATCATCGATTTATGGAAAAATAATTTCGCGACAAAATTTTTCTTTGCACGACAAAATCACGACAAAAAAGCGACAAATTATGCACCAGATGCGATATTTGTCCGATCATTAGAAGGCCGTTTTCCAGAGGTGGTAGTGCTAACTTGATATCAAGTTAGCACACTCATCGATTTATGGAAAAATAATTTCGCGACAAAAATGTTTTTTGCCCGACAAAAATGCGACAAATTATGCACCAGATGCGACATTTGTCCGATCATAGGAAGGCCGTTTTCCAGAGGTGGTAGTGCTAACTTAATATCAAGTTAGCACTACCATTGGTTTTAAAAAAAAATAATTTCGCGACAAATTTTTTTTTTGCACGACAAAATCACGACATATAATGCGCGAGACGATACTTTCATCAGAATATCAGAAGATGGTTGGTAGTGCTAACTTGATACCAAATTAGCACTATCATCGATTTAAGGAAAAAAGAATTTGCGACAAAATTTTTTTTGCACGACAAAATCACGACAAAAAAGCGACAAATTATGCACCAGATGCGACATTTGTCCGATCATTGGAAGACCGTTTTCCAGAGATGGTAGTGCTAACTTAATATCAAGTTAGCACTACCATTGGTTTTAAAAAAAATAATATCGCGACAAATTTTTTTTTGCAAGACAAAATCACGACAAAAAAGCGACAAATTAATTACATTATGCCACCTTTCATCTCGCATGTGGTAGTGCTAACTTTATAGAGGTAATATATCTAACATTTTTTTCTTAATACCTAGATTTGGCTGTTCGGTAAATGAGTGTCCAGTGATACACTCCACATAACACTAATCACTTGGTTCGTGTGCTAGGCATATTATACTTAGAATTCTAGGCAGTTTCACTGTCACTGTCAGTACATCAATTCGAACGGTTTTAGTCTCAGCCGTCCAACAAGTCCGTTGTCGTCGGGTAGTGATATCCCTTCGCAGTTTTCGTAGTTTTTAGCCTCTTCTGATGTTTTCCTGCAAACCTCTTGATCTCATCTTCAACCATAGGCATATCCAGGTGGCGATGGATGTCTTCATTGCAAATGTACCACCACAGCGCTTTATTCAAAGCAAAGTTATGCAAAGTACTTTATTCGGGAACGTTTGAATTACTGTAATGATGGATTTCTTAGTGCATCCCCAGAATTGGATGCCATAAGTTCACATGGGCATCAGAATTTGCTTCTAGAGAGACAGTTTATTGTGCACTGACAACTCAAAATGACGTCCCATGAGCCAATACATTTGTGGGAATTCTGGTTTAATTGCTCACGTTTCTTCTTCACGTCTTTTTCATCGCAAGTTTTGCATCTAAAATCATGCCTAGATACTTTGCTTCTTTGGCCTGTGGGAATGTTTTCTGGTTGACCATCACTGGAGTGTAATTATATTTCTTGTTGGTGAAATTGTCGTAAATCGATTGCAATATGCTTCAGGTATTTGGTCTCCTAATTATAATATCCACATACAGGACTTACGAGAGAATTCAGAGACGTTTCTTAAAGACATACTTAAAGACCTACTTATTGGCTTTCCTCAAACTGCACTTTGAATAGGTATTCTCTGTCGAGTCTTGAGTCTCGAAGAATTATAACACAGCAAATGTTTCTTTTCAATTTAATAAATAATGTAACAGACTGTGGCGCTATTTTAAGCTTATTGAATTTTCGAACACGGGTTCTAGACAAAAGACATTATTTTATTTACCCATCCCTAGAACTAACATTCAATCCTCACCCCTATATAAGATGTGTGAAAAATAAAATATCACCTACCTTCAAAAATAAAGGAGCTGAGAAATAAAGTGATTTCATTCCACTGCGGGAGATGTTAAACAATCACCTTTTATTCATCTGATTTCAAAAATTGTCAATTGTTAAATGTTGTACGGGTGCAAAGCGTGCGCATCTCTACCGTAAATGAAACTGAAATGCGTGTATCAGATATTTCCAATTACACACAGAACGATCGAAAGCGGTTTAATTTATATTGCACTTATTTCACTTCATATTATTTATCCATGCCACTCGTAATATCGAATGAATGGCTATACAATACTCCACGTGAATGTGCTTGAAAGCAAATCGAAACGCAGAGGCAGAATCCCAAAGTTTAAATATGTTTTTGAAATACCCATATAACTCAATTATCGTATTGAAAACTTTCAACGTGATAAGGTAGCAAGAAATAATTTTTCAGTAGATCCATGTTTCAGTCACACGTTCTAACTACGTATATTGTACACTCTGAATGGAAATTATAGCTATCGGAGTAAATTAAGATTCGAAGGTAATTTTCCTAAACATATTTAAAGCCCGCAATAAATTTTAAAAAGAATTTGGGATATCCATAAAAGTCCAATCTAAAGTTCTGATCACCGAAGATCCCTTTCTTGGAAAGTTTCACCCCATTCTTTTATTAAATTGCATTAGGGTTTTCTGTAGATTGCCTTAGTGCTATAAGAGTATATAGTACCTTATTGAAACATTGATTTACTTATAAAAGATATACACTATATTAATATACCTACGCAAACTGTATGAAAATATGAGATAAAAGTATGAGAAAAAAGAGTATTTATCTTACAAATGATAAAATAATATGTGTTACAAGTAAAAAAAACATGTATAATAGAACGGGGTCCTCGATTCACATGGTATAAAAACAAACAGAATAATGGCATGACACACGATTACCACCATTACCAGATTGCCCACTGCAACGTTCGCGGCGCACGCACCTGGCGAAGCTGGGCTGCTATTGGCTTCTGAATAAGTCTGAATAAATCAAATTTTTTGACTAATTCACGCATTAAATTTAGTTTTATTCAATTATCTATGGTTTATATGCGAAAAATCCATTTGTAATATACGTACAAATAACGTTTAGGAAATAAACGCGGTGCATAGACGTTAATTAAATAACCGATAACGATATTTAAACCATAATTTCATATAATAAGCGTTTCTTAAATCATCATGTGTTGCGAAGAATATTCTGACCTCAAGAAGATTTGTGCTGGAGTACCTCAGGACAGTGTCCTTGGACCTGTTCCCTACCTGCTGTACACCAACGACATCCCACAAGGACACGGAGTAGTTCACAGTAGTCAGCCACAAACAAACTTCAAACAGTAGTCAACAATACCACCAAAGTAACAAAATATTGGTATAACAGTTTCAAAGTGTGAATGTTGTTAAAATCATGAGAACACCTTATTATAAATCCGAGTGTTCCAAAGCTTTCGCTGGTAATTGTATTTATATGATAGTTGGATGACATTTTACTGTCAAAAGTTATAGATACCGAAGTCACGGAATGTCAACTATAATATCATTAATCGAAATATTAGAAAATAATGTTCCTAGCACTGTTGACCAGAGTATTCAATGTGGTGGAGTTTATTCTCGAGATATGATTTACATAATCGCAATAAATTTCCAGAGAAACCATTTTTTTTAAACTGTAATCGAGTAAAAAAACTGTAATCGAGTCTGTCTTAGAAATGCCTTAGTAAAGTCAGTGTATTCTAGAAATAAAAAGAAAAAAATTAACTCTTGATAGAAGTAGTGTTAGTAAATTTCTAGGTTTCAGATCGATGCGAAGTATATTTAAGAAAAGGAAATGTAAAAAGAATGCTAACACTATCTGGGCACGGTTGGTTGCCAAAGGTTGTGTGAGTTTATTCGCCTTTGGGTCGTTGGAGCATGGATAATAATACTGAAAGAAAGTTAGAGATGTGAAGTGCAAGTTGTAAGTTATATCAGTAAATAAATAAAACATTAATAGTACCAGCTAGCAGCTCAATATCTTTGCTAGATGCTCAATGGACCAATTCATTTATATATATTCTCGTCTCAACGGCTTCTATAATCCTTAGATTATATTATTGTAGGCCCCGGAGCCCGAATACGGTTATAATCTCGTAGAAATATGCTTTCTTTTTACTTTCGAACGCAAACTTATAATAGGTCACGTTATGACAGAGATATAATATTCCAATGATACGAAAATGATCGTCAAACTAACGCGAGAGTAGGAACAGTTGATTGGCAGAATATTAGTTGAATCTATGGCATTTGTGTGTTCATATTGTCGAAAAATACGAGAAATGTTTTAAACATGCAAACATGTTTAACATTATAAACCCATTCTTAATTCAGTTATTACCGAAAATAGAAAATAAAATAAAAAAATCAGTAATGTTTCTCGAAACGTAAACGCTTCCCTTTTAATTTGTTTTATTTCAAATATTCAATACTGCAGTAATTTTTATAAAATCTCTATTAGTGCATTCACATTTGAAAATTCGCTAAATTTTCTGTTACATGAAAACATAATTTTAGATATTTTACATTACAGTGCAAACTATGCTTTAATCACTTTTCCAAAAATTAAAACCGTTTAAAAATGGGTAGCTATAGTTACGTTACAAACTATTACTTCTTATATTAACACTTATATGAATTCATATACCAATTTCATAATACCATACAGTTATTTGACTTTCAATGTCGATAAGGTACGCACTAACCAACTCAAAAAGTCGCCATCAGATGCCCAATTTACCTGGCAAAAGTTCACCAACAAAGGCCAAAGTTGCCCGGCAAAAGTGCGCCATCAAAGGCCAAAGTTGCCTGGCAAAAGTTTGCCAACAAAGGCCAAAGTTGCCCGGCAAAAGTTCGCCAACAAAGGCCAAAGTTGCCCGGCAAAAGTGCTCCATCAAAGGCTAAAGTTGCCTGGCAAAAGTTCGCCATCAAAGGGGCAACTGAATATACTGAGGGTAATGAAATTAAAATATTGGAAATATTATAATTCTAGTACAATTTTATTATAATACAATTTTATCTAGTACAATTTTATATATTTATCTAGTATAATTTTATATATTTCTTAATAATGCTGATTTTTGTTCCTATTATGCATTGATTTTTTTTTTGCTTAACTAACATGATGTTAGATTCATAATTGTGGACCATCAAGGGCATTTATTTTTATTCACCAGCACAATGATTTTTTAGATGCGAGTTAATGTTTATTAGATTTAAAATGATTAAATTATTTCTGACAAAATTATTATTGGTAATTATTTTTTTTATTAATTACTTGATTTGATTATTAATTAACAAAATATTTATTATAATGCTCAAATCAAGTGCTAGTTGTATTTAAAATAATGATTATTTAAAATGACTCCCTTCTAATTCATAAATAATTGAGAGGCCTTATAGTGTACTATGGCGCGTTGTGCTTGATTTTTTTTAAAGCAGATATAGAATTATAAATACCCTTCATACCATAATTCTAGAGCCTTTGGAAAATACGTGGGAAATAATGTAAATAAAGGGATAATTGCGTCGACCTAGATTTAAAATAGTTTCTAACATTGCATTTAGAGCGTTGCATGCATTCAGAATACATGCAACTTTTATCATATATGAATGGTGTCGTAGATCACAATCAAAACACATCGTTCCATACACATTATGTTTGTTGTGATTATTAATTAAATGCCATTGAGGTCAGTCTACAAAAGGCATGGGTATATGAATACCGATGTGAATTAAAAAATATGATTTTTTATTGAATTACAGAAGGTACCCTTTTTCAGTTTTCGCTTATATCTCGGAAACTGTGCGTCCTAGCGATAGGGCCATTCTATTTTCTCTCGTTCAAAATTACTACAATATGTACTCCGTTTGTACATATCATAAATAACATTCCGCATTTCACTAATATGAAGTGTTACAGTATTGGTGACCCTCTTGATATATAACAGCTGTTTTTTTGTGGAGACGACATGAGTTCTTTTTTTTTTCACTGCTTGTGAAATCTTACTAACCGTAGAGAAAGGTAATAGTGGCTCATTATTTTCACGTCTGTCTCAAAATGCTCTTATAAAATTTGCTGCAAACTCCTTGCAGCGGCTAGTCGACTGCTTTGGCATTGTCGTATAAACAAAAACCCAACAATCACAATATAGAAATAATTACAAGCTTTGTAAACAGTTTAAATCACCTTTAAATATATAAATATAAGCAAAACTATAATAATTTATAAATCGTAGCGTAAAGCGTAAATATACAAAATGTAGGTAGGTATTATTGTCAAATGTCGAAGAAGCAAGAGTCGTAGCAAGCTCACAAATTGTACTGTCACCAACTATACTGACCAGCCTTAATTAAATTCTGGCGTTCTAGGCACGGTTACATACTGGCATTGCTGATATTGCCTTATTTTGCCACTGATGGCGTGCAATGGTTTTGAATACCCTAATGTTAGTTAGGCCCGCCGCTATCCCCAGCAGAGCCCGTATGCAAAACCGACTATGCCGCCCCACTACGGCAGATCTAGAACTTTGTATTTGATAAATAAAAAGGGCGAAAATTTTGAATTTTTCAATGTCATACTTTAAAATGAAAGTTAGGAATGTTATAATGGTCTTCGAAAAATTGGTTTTGTAAAACACATTTTTCTCATTTAGGAGCTGTATGCCATTTGACTACAAAATAATTATACAATTATCATTGTAACTATAAATATAAAGTAATTCAAGACCGCTGCACCACAGATTTTTAGTAGTACTTATATAATAAGATATAATACATGTACGTATGACACTATTTAACTAGTCGTTAATTAGTATCACAAATTCACGTCGTTAATTAGTTATCACAAGCTAGTTATTTAATAAAATTATAATAATGCTGCTATTATTCACAAATAATAGCAGCATTATTATAATTTTATTAAATAACTAGCCATCAACATCAGTAACAATATAATATGCGATTGTGCGCTGTGCATTACAAAAAAACAAGTGAATAAAGACAAGAATAAGTGAAGAATGGATATTTGGTTTCGAAACCATGTGGAACCACAAGTATGTGAATGAACTCGATGAGGAGATTCCTGTGTTTGCCTCCCCCTTGCGAATGCCACCCTTGTGCGGTGTACACTCCGCACATCCGGTCCCAGCGGGCCTGGGTATAGTTATATATATATATATATATATATATATATATATATATATATATATATATATATATATATATATATATATATTTATATATATATATATATATATATATATATATATATATATATATATATATATATATATATATATATATATATATATAAGAAAAACATATGGTTCTGGTTAAATAAGAGATATGTAGGTGGTATGTAACCTACATAAGTATACTCCACCATGCCCCAGGAGGTTGTGTCTCATTCAGAATGTGGAATACATTACCTGCCGTATAATTAAATAAATAAATTATTAAGTATTAATAATTTTTCAATAATAATACTCAATACATATAAATAAAATTGAAGTGTGTCTTTGTAATGTCAAAATAATGGCTTTACTAAATGCATATGTCTAAAACTTTTGTATGTCTGTCTGTTTGTTCCTGCTAATCTCCGAAACGGCTGGACCACTGGCAGATAGTTGATGTTATAAGGAGTAAAGTAGGCCACTTTTATTTTAAATATTCTGTCTGTTTGTTTGTTCCTGCTAATCTTCGTACAGCTGGACCGACGCTTTTGTGGGACTTTCTAACTTAGGTTACTTTTTTTTAGAAAAAGAATTAAGGTTCCGCGAAAAAAAATATCTGAAAATTTGTGAACATCCGATTCAAAGAGGGAAGTATACATCAAATATAATCCAATATAAACACTAATAAATAATTAATTATTAACGTGAATCTCCCGAGTAATTCTACTTGCTTCGAGTAATAATCTTCGATCTTTGAGTAATAATAAAATAAACTAAAGTAGCCAGTATAATAAAATAAAGTAAAGTGTCCAGTACCACGCACGCCGCCTCCGTTGCCCCACCGAAAGGCGCCTACCACCGCTTACCCCTCCCACGACTTAATATCACAAAGGATGTTTGCGCGGGCTCAGAACATGTGTAAAATTCGCTAGGACAAAGTCGAGGGTAACAGCTAGTTATTTAATAAAGTAGGAATAGCGCGTAAAATGTATAATATTATGAAAAGTCATGAACCCACTATCGAAAAGTGAGATTTCTTGTTCACCAAAGGCAAGGAAGGAAACATGCCGAATGGGAAAAAAAGCAGAAAATATGGAAATGACAATTTTATAGCGGTAGCCGAACGAAAAGGTCAATTGCTCTTCTATCGTGATAGCGAGGCAGATGTCCTCCGAATGACAATGTTGAGAATTTTACTACATCATATTCCGCTTATAATATTATTTGGTCTATGTGAACTCGGAACAAGAACCTATCACTATTTACAGCAGCATCATTAACTGAAGTGAGTTTCCAGTTATAGAAAGAATATTACTACTAACTTGATTCACGCTACTTTGAATCGACCGGAAATTTTATCGCATATAAAATAACGAGGAAACTAATTGCATTCGTTTCAATTCCGTCTACGGATACAAAAATGTACTATACCCTAAATCTAGTAAATACGGAAATTCGACAAATTAGTTTTAATTCATATTCATATAGATGTTATCCGATATTTCGGTGCTAATCCTGGTATACTGTGTCGCGTACGGCAATTCAAATTTTTCTTAATACATAATTTGATTCAACTTTGACCGTTGCATTTCATAGTACACTTCAGTTTACACCTTTTTATCCTCTTCGCTGAGAAAGTCGAAGAGTATAATACATATATTGCATTTGGTCGTGAAAACTAAGATCGCCAATTTTCGTAGGAAGGCAAATATTTTGGTACAGTTGCGTTCGTCATCAAATGTTAATCAACTTTCAAAATGAACATCCGTCTGCCTGCCGCATTTTTGTGAAAAACGTAGTAGGCCAGGCGGCAAGTACTTTTAAAAATGGTGATAAAAATTTTATGACACATTTCTTGTCAGACGCATATTGACAGAGCAGTAGTCGCGTAAAGCTGAGCAAGTTTTGAAGATTGCAAGACAAATCCAAAAAACGTGATTTGTAGTCCTGGAACTAATTTTAGTCATTATATTGTGCACGAACTTATCTGGAAAATTATGTTTTTACAATTTACTAATTTACTTAGTCTTCGTCTTTTGTACATTACACGTCGTTCTGGTATATATGTATTTCCTGTGCGCCGATGTTTCTGCCGAGGTAGATGGCTGAGGGGTGTCTTCCATCTCATCTTCCATGTAAACCAGATTACTATGAGAATCAGTGAAATCGTCCTCGTCTACCACGAACTGATCAAGCTGTACGTCGATGGGACCGTCATAGTCTAGAGTGTATTCTTCAATTTTAATGTTATTACAAGATTGGCCTAGACAGTTTCATATAATCAAATAATCAAAAAATAAAATTATTTATAACCATGTTTGTACAAGTTTATCAAGGGAATAATATATACTGAAACGTTGTTCTAACTTGCACATAAACAAGTGAACTGAGGAAGTGAGCACATGAACACAATATGTATGTCTGATATAATACAGAAGCTGATGTAGGTGCAGTGAAGCGGTAATATGATAATGGTCATTGGTCATGCATGATGTAACTTACAAATTTGTATGTCGAATAAAACAAAAAGCATAATGCATATTTGAATTGCGTAGATTTAGAAAATATTTGAGTACATATTATAGCATTTCTGAGTCTGAGTTCTATCTTGCTCAGATAAAAAAATATCGAAATCGACATTACACTCTCAAGAAAACTTGTCATACTGCCTAATAGGCCAATAATGTAAAACCAAAAAATTATACGAGTGGGAAATAATTGGTACAAAAGGTTTTACTGTTTTAATGGCCTCATTTGTTGCCCAATGTGACTATCCTAGGTTTTCCCCTTCGGCGTTCAAAATTCTGCATTGAATGAGATCAGACGCATATTTTTTGGACCACCCGTTCCCATACTCATGTGCATCAAAGTTGGACAAATTATGAAAAATTTTCGTTTTAACTTTCTTGATATTATCGTCTAAACTAAAGATGTAAGGTTTTTATGAATAATGAAGGCTTCTCAGTAAACTAAGCTAATGAAGACGCAGACCACTGATTATTGCTACGGCCTTTGAGGTATCACAGGAGCCTGAGAATGTTGTGGTAGTTGGTAAAAATATGGACCGCCTAATCATGATCAATGCACTAGCTACACCATCAGCAAATATTTATTTCTTAAAACCTAGAAGAGGAACGACCCCATCAAAAGTATTTTGTCATAACATCTTCAAACTGCGAGATATCAAAAGGCTACTCATATTTCTCCACGCCATAAAGGGATGTGACATAACTTCAGCACTCTTCAGGCAGGTAAGAAGAAGGTGGTCAAGCTCAAGCTGTTGGTCGAAAATAAATGTCTCCTTGAAGAAATCATACGAGCTGTTTCTGAGCTGATACTTTGTTCGAGTATGACACTCAAGCTGCAGCTATTGCCGAAGCTGGCCTACGATTTTTAACAACTCTCTATGGAGGTAGGACAGGAGATACTTTAGATAAATTGCAAATCGACCTATTTTCCAAAGCCCTAGTGAAATCCAAATTCAATCTGGCTACAAGTACAAATGTGGTTAGGACACGAGATTGATCTGCTCATTTGGGGATGGCAGGCTTCAAAGTTTGGTTTTGACCCCATTACTACCTCCAAGTAACCAACTCCATAGCCTCTGCTCTCCACAATTTTCTACAAATGCAACAATGGGTGAGCAGGTAGTTGTGCAGAAATATATATTTACTGATGGTGTCTCGGGCATTGAGCATGAGAAGATCCGTATGCTCACGAACTACAACAACGTCGTCATGCTCCTGTGATACCTTAAGGGCCCTGACAACAATAAGGTGGTTGCGTCTTGGTTGCTTTACTGAGTAACGTTCATCATTCATAAAAATCTCCATTTGTAATTTAGATGATAATCTCAAGAAAGTTAAAACGAAAACTTTTCATAAATATGTAAAATTTGTCCAACTTTGATGTGCACTAGTAAGGGAACGGGTGGTCCAAAAAATATGGGTCTGATCTCATTCGATGCAGAATTTAATGGCCTACAACTTTTAATGTTTTAATGCCTACAATGTTTTCGATATTGTCAGTATTTTACGATATAACCCCTAAAAAGATGACTACAAAAGTCCCAGAACCTCCGAGTGGCAGGATATTTTTTATTAACAATGAAATTGCAAAGTAAAGAAAAATATAAAAAATCTATATTAAGATACATTTGCTAAGTTAATTGGGTAAATATAAACACTTTTCTCCTCTTAATATGTTCGAAAAATGCACTATTTTCGAGTTGGTGATTTAAGGTCCGAAAATGGCCAAAAGTCGACGACTTCGATAATTCATATATCTGCTTCTACAGACCTTTTTTTAATATTTTAGGTCACAAAATGATCACTAATACCCATACTTAACATGCTATTTTTGTTGTAAAGTAACTTATCATTTCCATCCTTAAATTTATCATCTAAGTATCGCTGTTTTTCTTGCTTAGGTGAAATACACAGGTGGCGAAGAACGGATTTATTTTTTTATATATTAAAACATTTTTAATAAGATATTCATAAAAAGCGATAGTTTAAAACTGGAAGCATTCCAGTCCACCTAATACCTCCATAGGAGCCTGCTTTGTTGCAATATATTATGCGAGTGAAATGGCATATAAATCAATAATCACAGTCAGCCCCAAAAAAATTACATTTTTAGATCCTACTGAATATGCCTGGATATTACAAAATAATGTATTGAGTCTTAATTACTTTGAAGGGGACTCAGCAATAGAACTTTTGCAGAAATTCATTTGTTCATGCAGCGGAAAGTCACCTTGCAGTGATGAATAAAATTAGTCTTGTTTGTCACAAAATTTTAAATGTTGTGAACTTTGCAGTTGTTCAGTTAAATGTAAAAACTGAGAAATAATACTGTGTAGCACTAAAATAGTTTACGAAAGTATAATAAAATTGAAGATTAAATTTGTACGTACTTTACTTATTATTATATTCCATAAAATAGTGTCTTACATTATCATTTTATATTTATATTTATATACAGACAAAAAAATATTTACATTTTTTTGTTCCCTATACCTAATCGATTCCAATTGCTGTTTCAGTCCGGCAACTTTTTTTGGGAGGTTCTGCTACTTTTTTAGTCGTCTTTTTAGGGGTGCACCGATCGCCTAGATAGGACAGGACAGATATCACATTATTTTACTAGGTATTTTATTTACTGCGGTTTTTTTAATAAAATTATCAACAATTACATATGCCTTCCTTGCCAAAAAATAAAGAGGGTCTTCTATATAAACTTATTTCCAGAAACGTCGTCTATAGAAATTACGCCCCCTTAAAGCGGTGTTAATATTCAGTTTTTATTTTATATCTTAAATTTGGAGAATAATAAAATTTGGGATGCAGCTTTGCATTATCAAAAGATTTCCTGCAATATTTTTTAATGAAATGCAACCCTCAAAAGTGGTTGAAAACGGCAACCCTTAATGGTTTTTTCATTGTGTCTTTCTACATAATTTAAAAATTCCATTCAATTTCATTCCATAGGGGTATCTTAAATAACTAGTTTATACGACTATAATTGAAAATGTGAAGGAGCTACGGAATCGAATCATCGCGCCTTGTGGTATAATTCGACAGCATCCAGGAATTTTTAAAGGTGGTCGCCAATCAACACGTCGCTGAATACTGAAGTTGAAGCGCCCCATTTCTTGTTTTCTTGTTTGTTGTTTTTTTGAATGTATTTAGTATTTCCTGAATAAGTTGTAATTTTGTAAAAAAAAAAAATACACAAACGTTTAGTTAAAATTTACCCCAATATTTTGAGAAAAAATGCGAGAGAATAGTTTCTAGGTGAGCCAAGGTAGTCAAATTCGTAAAAAGATACAATGAGAAAACCATTAAAGGTTTTAATTTTCAACCATTTTCTTTCGATGATTAAAAATATTGGTGTAGGAAAGCCTTTGATAAGATAAAGTTGCATTCAAACTTTTCTTCTCTAAATTAAAAAAATATACAACTGAATTTTAAGATAGTCATTTAAAGGGGATTAACTCCGATAGAAGACGAACGTCTTCTAGAAATATGTTTATATAGAACAGCCTTTCATTTATTACGAATCTTTAGAGTTGTTCGCAATATCAGAGAAACACTGCATATGGTTATATATACTAAAGTTCGCATATTGGCGGTAATATAATCCGCTATCAATCAATATCAAAGCCTGTGTAGGCGTATTATTAATTAATAAAATAATTTGGAATATACTGAATAATGCACGCTTTAAAGATATGTAAAGCCTTCTATAGAAGGCAATGCGTTGACATAACTATAAGGTAACTGAGAACCCGCTATCTCGCAAGCAATCAAGGTAATGGCATGAGAGCTACTCAAGTTTCATGACGTTATATGAGGATTGAACAAGCGTATATATGGGCCGTGCTTAATGTAAAATTCAGGAAACACGCAATGCGTTTTCTATGTCTTAGTGGCTTTGACACACTGGTTATATATGAGTAGCCTAAATTCATAAGAAAGAAAACAATACATACACTTAGAAAAATGTAAGGAGCATGTATTTTGAATTCTGCATAGAGCATGTTTTTGGGGAAACTCAATTTTTTATAATGGAGCCAATTTGGTACTGTTTATTAGTGCTTTAAAAGGGCTTTCAAATAATATGTAACACGTGGGGTAATTCCATTTAACATTTTAAAATTAGGGTTTCAAGGGGTTAGGGGATGAACATATCAAGACCCATTCATTGACTGCCAAAAATGTTCCCCCTAAAATAAATATCGACGTGTCCCGGCGAATTCTCAAATACTTTGCGGTTTTTTAAGTGAACAATGTTTGTTGTTAGGATATTCTACAAAATGCAGATCTTGAGAAATAAAAGTACGAGTATATTGACGTATTTCCTCTTGAATACGTTGCTTATGAAACATTTATAAAACCAAGTATAATACGATTTATGAGAGGGATAATGTTGCAAACTGAGTAATATAATTAGTAACGACATTATTTTCTATAACTAAAATTCCACGAGCATCCTTGTTAAAAAATATCATCTTATTATTGTAATAATACTGTAGTGTTAAAATTGCATTTATTGTGGTACAAGATAATTTCCAGGAAACAACATAACATTCACAGGATACAGAACGAACAGAACGAAGTTTCGCTACCATTTTGGGTTACTACGTATCATTTACCCAAAACTTAAATAACTTGTATCCGTTTATTATAAGCTCCGAGGATCAAAATTCTCGAATTATTAATCCGGTAAGACCTTTTGCATTTAGCCTCATAACAAGCCTAAAACAAGGTCCATAACATCCTATTTTATTGCCAAAAGGTCAACGTGAAACCATTACGTATGTTGTCACACTTGTCACGGCCCATATCGTAGGTTTCATTAGTTTTAATATATTAAATGTCGTAAACACGAGACGTTAGGTGAAATGTTTGTGTCAACATCTGCTGAAATTGTAAAATTGTCTCGCTTTCGTTGCCTTGTTTATATTGTCAGACGGATATATGGAAAGCCTAGATTTTGATACGTATTTATCCGAACATTGTACTAAGCTGAATAAGGAAATGATGTATAAAGCCTCAAATATGATACACATATAGAAAAGAAAGTGAGTTGTGTAAAAGTTCGGTTAAACTGAGGGTTAAACAATCCTGAATAATTGCTCCGGGTTTATGGAGAATAATTCAACTCTAATTTAATTTGAATATTCATATTTAATTTCTATGAAGGCTTAGTTTTCTCATACTCTTTCTGTCGCGATATAAGCAAGTAATGGGTTTTTGTTACGATAAATAAATAAGTCGCCAAATAAACGTTTTCAGGTCTTTTGAAATTAGTGAATTTTTGATTCAATTAGCAAGTTTCCAATGTCACGAAATGACGGTAATGACAGCCTAGATGTACAAAATAGTTGAATGACAGTGAAAGAATCGTTTTAATATATTTAAAAAAATAGATAAAAACTACTAACTAAAACGATTTTATTTTAATTCATGAGGTGTATTAAAAACTACAAAATAATTCCTTAACCTTCCTGAAATTCTGACGTTTGGTAGAAAATAAAAACGTGGGGCGCATTTGAAATATGGTTTTTATGCGCCCCATGTTTTATGCACCCCGTTTAAGTTAAAAGTTTTTCTACCTATTTTTATTTAGTAGTTTTTAGGTTTTTTAAGTAAAGTTTTAAGTAAGTTTGAGACAAATCAGGTTATAAATAGGAAAGTCCGCCATTTTGGATCCGCCATTTTTATTTTTTTTGTGATAAAAAATCGGGGATACCTCAGCGTGCAAGTCTGTTGTCACTTTCGTTTTTAATTTTGCTAACGTCATTGCGAATGTCACGCAAAAGGTATGACTGTTATATCACTTACGATATCTTGCTTACGATACATGCTTATGATATAACTTATAAATTGATAGTTAAATGATCTAGGGGTTCTTTTTGATTCTAAATAACTTTTAATGACCATACTCCAATTGACAATCAGCAGGTGGCAATTTGAGCAATTGAGATATATCTTTAAAAAATATACACAGGGCGGTAAATAAATACCTGTTTGTTCAGTCAACATTTATCTTGGGCACAGCGTTAAATACAACACCCTGTATTTTAGAGTTTTATAAAATTTGTTTGTCCTATGGATCCGCTTTAAAACCCTTTCGAATTTTGCTCCTACCTTTTTTGCACAAAACGCTATAAACGTTTTAGTAAAATGTTACATTATTGCATTACATTACATTATCCACTATTTATTACTATTTTCAAATTGTAATTCACGCGGATAGCAATGCCTTATTTCGATAGTTCGTTGCTCGGAATCCATTGGAAAAAATTAAATTATCTAAAAACCAAACTTTCATGAGGAATATTTTTGTTAAGTATAATTTTTTTTTGAGAACAAAAGTTTGTGTGGAAGACGTCAAAAACCATTGCAATGCGTGCCAGGGGTGGTTTTTGGGGGTCAACCAACCACTTCAGACTTGGAACTCTTTTGATTTGAAAACTCTTCCCCTTGTGTGTATAATCTCCAAGCGGCAAAACATTCGACTATTAATATCAATGGTCTACCGCGTGACTGTAAAGGTAAATACGACACCCGAGAATGGAGATCTCTTGAGACTTGGAACTCTTTTGATTTGAAAACTCTTCCCATTGTGTGTATAATCTCCAAGCGGTAAAACATTCGACTATTAATATCAATGGTCTACCGCGTGACTGTAAAGGTAAATACGACGATCTCTAATAAAAGTGATCTAATATTATTGTATTATTGATGTAACAAAAAGTGGTTTTTAAATAAAAAATTAAAACTTCCTAATAATAAAATTGTAAAAATAAAAATTGAAAAAGATTCAAATTCATAATATCTAAATATTTATCTACATATACTGCAGATAAATGTAATGTAACTAATGGCGAAAGAAGAACTAAAATTTATATTTTTGCTGGGACAACGAGACTTTATTTATATGTAAATAAACGTATTTCTGTCTCATTATATATGAGTCACGTTTCAGATATTACCAATACCTGATTAATGAAACAACGTATACATTTAACCTACATATAAATTTAACATGCAATATACAACGGCTTTATACCACGAGCACCGTATCAAATGAGGGGTAATCAAATAACGTAAACCGATGAAATTGAATCGCAAGTGTTAATAAAAATTTATCGCGAAAGTGAAGGTTAACTAGTGCGGTACTAATGACTTGACAGTCCTGGTGCGGATATCCTTATTTCGCGTGCCCAGCAACCATAGGAAGATGCCAACATGGTGAGGAAGGAACTCTATATAGCTGTTTCAGGATTATCTATGGTGCCTCATAGATTTCCTGGAAGCATCACTTTTTATTCATAATGAGGATATGCGTTCGATACGTTTTTTAATGATCAAGAGAAATCGAACTATATATTGGACTGGGCGCTAGAAGGAAGTGGTTATGCAAAATTTGAGGACCGCATTTTTACAATGGATGTTAGCTGAAAATAGCTCAAAGATTAATAATCCGGATCTTGCCGGTCCATTTTTTGGTCCAATTTTATTTATGGCTTAAATCGAAGTCATTTTAATGAATATTTTGCTCATAATTTATCGGTTTCTCTTATGATAAAAGTGGTGATATGTTGCTTAGTGAAATAAAAAACAATAATAATAATAATAATAATAAATATTCATAATTAATTTCAAAAAAAATTAACATCATAAGTATATAAAATTTTAGGTAATTACATAATAATTTTGAGAAAACGATAATTTAACATAACCTAGATTAAAGTGAAAAGGTCCTCCATTTACATGTTGGTAATACCTCGCCTCGCGTAAAACCTATTGGACTACTTCTATTCGGATTGATCTAATTCATTCCTTTAATTACAATTATTAGGTATATGCTGATATATCTCAGATTTTAGATAACATAATAGAAAAAAATCTAGATGGTATAGATCGGGAGATCAATCTGGCCACTCTATTGGGCCCGATCTACCAATCCATCTGTTAGGGATATTGTGTCTATTTACTTCTTGGCAATATTCAAGTCGCAATTCGAAATCTTAGATTTTATATAAAACAAGAAAAATCTAGAAAGGTTTGACTGCAAGATCTGTTAGACTCAAGATATCTGTTAGGGATATTGCCTCCATTTACTTGCTGTCAATATCCAAGACGCAATTCGAACTCTCGTAAAACCTCTTGGACTACTTCTGGTAGGATTGATTTAATTATATCCTTTAATTCTAATTATCAGGTTGATAAATATTAGATTTTATGTAACAAAGTAAAAAAATCCAGAGAGGTAACATCGGAAGACTAATCTGGCCATTCTACTGGGCCCCGTCAACAAATACATGTGTTCTTACACATATCAACAAGCACATAAATTCTCCAATACTGTATTTGTATGTTGTTGATTGAATATCTAGCAAGCCCATTGTTGTCTGTTATAATCAGAAATATATTGAGTTGTGTTTCTTCTTATTATTGTTATTTATATTATTTGGTAGTCTTTGATAAATTATATAGTATTATACTCCCATATAACAGGCTATTATTCACTTGGGCCAATTACTCGTCTAAGGTCCGTGTCGTCTTCGCTTCACTTTGCTTCATAAAATCTTCATAAATAGTTTAGCGACTGACCAAAATTTAATATTTTCATATCAAATCGTTTTGAAGTTATTTAATAAAAACCGTCTTTGGAACAACCCCTTCCAAGGGGCTATAGCTCCCTTAGAAGGCACTACAGAGATAAACAAGGTTTTTTAATATTTTTACTAGCTCTATTAATATTCTAGTGATGAATAAACCAAGTCCTAAAATGCACAGTTTTTGAGTTATACGCGATTTAGGAAAGTCCGAAAATGGCCAAAATTTCAAAAACTGTTATCTACTGAATTTTTTTTAATGTCTTGGGTCGCAAAATGATCGTTAATACTTATTCTTAAACATACTATGTTTTGTAACAAAGCAACTTTTCATTTTCATCTTGAAACCTATCATCGAAGTATCGCTATTTTTACTAGGCAGCACACATGTAAGAGATTTAAAAATATTAGAAAGTAAATCTTTTTTGACAAATTTTATTTGTAAATATTTATAAGAATGCATTCTTGAATTAGGAGTAATGAAAGACGAAATAAAAAAAATATATATAGCTGGCGGAATAGAACTTCGAGAAAGTGCGTACGTTATTTATAAAAATTATCAGTATAAAGATTTTATTTTATCTTGTAATCATATGGATGCCGATACGCGATTAATTTTTCACGTAAACGAAATTCAATCAAGACACACTGAAAATCTCCAAATTATTGTGGAGTCCCCCCAGATACAGGTGTCTTCATACTTCTTCTTTATCATTATTTTTATTTTGATTCCCAGCCATCAATATGGT
>CAXKVY010003113.1:0-30322 GCA_964058915.1 Tetropium fuscum
ACGCTATAAGGGAAAGCGGATTCCAGGACAAATTTAGTTTTAATGTGTTTTGCCTATTAAAAGACAATGTTTTATTACCATATTTATGATGAAACCTTAACTTCTCAGCGTTATATGGGGATACCAAGAACAAAAGTTACCGATTTTCTGGATAATTTACCACTATTAGAATTTGGAAGTTGTTGGTATCAACACGACGGAGCTCCTGCTCACTCTACACGAGGAGTATCAGACATACTAGACAATACGTTTGAAGATAGGTGGATTGGACGACGAGGCCCTTGGATATGGCCCGCTAGAAGTCCAGATCTCACCCTGCTTGATTTCTATCGTTGGGGAAAGATGAAAACCAAAGTGTATGAGACGCCCGTCAATTCACGAGAAGAATTGGAAATCAGAGGCGTTTAAAGAAATTCGATCAGCAACCACTAGTGGTGTTATGACCCGAATATTAAAATGTTTGAGCGTTAATGGACAACATTTCGAGCAGTTGCCAGTTTAGAAGATGTGTTTCTCTTTTGTCACTCATATTGTAATATTCTTCGAGGATATTATAGGTAATTAATTTTTAATAGGTTTGTTAATTTTCTGATCTGTAATAATTTTCTATCTTTTATTAAAGTTTTCAACTGAATGTGAACTTTATGATTTTGACCTATAATTGTTTTCCATGGCACACTGCACTCGATGTTAATTTTAATTCAACAATATTTTTAAATATCTCTAAATAACTCGAGAACTGTCCAATTTAGCTATAGCAAACTACATATGGGTCGAAAGATAATCAAAAAAGGAAGCGAATTGGATTATAAAATACCGTATGTCCCATTTAAAATAAGACACTTATTGAAGGTCGAAGTAGTCAAAGTTTGACATCAGTTATTGGACACCCTGTGTATTTTGGAGCATTTGTAGTTTATACATACATAAGCTCCATGTGTTTTTGGTATGCGGAACAAAAATTGGTTCTTGAAAGTTACCATAGCCAAAGTTATTAATTTCTAATGTACGGGTTGTTTTCGCATAAAGTTTTATTAAAATCGAAATATCTCAAAAACTATTCCTTTTAGGGATAGGGAATAGTATTAAAAGTTACCTTAAAATAACGAGTAGAATTCGATTCTGGCATAAAAAATATAGCATGCCATTTAAAATAAGGAAATTGTTGTCGACTTCCGGTATAACCGGAAGTGGCACATACATGGCAATATTTTCATTGAATAGAACACCCCTGAAAACCCCTGTGTGCAAATTTTCAGTTTCAGAAAATATGTGGTTTCCCAGAAACATCCAAAACATCATGCATATTACTCCTAATTAAATGCATTAATTGAGCCCAAGAATAACCAAGAAAAATATCAAAATGATATGGAAGATTATTAATGCAGTTAACAGTATTATTTATGGGACTATGAAAACCATAATTAGTACGATGGTAAGTGGCATGTAAAACAGTTGTCAGTCTTGTACCATAATAATTATGGGGCTTTGGGCTATATTTTGGGCTTTGGCTATAATATATAATATAATATATTACACCGAGAAAAACGTTCCAAGTAAACAGTGATTCTGACACACTTTTCATTGTGCCAAATGTTTAGTTTGTTTTCTAAAAGTGTTTCATAGTAGTTCTAAGAAAGAAAACAGAGATTCTGACACCAAGTTAATTATACCTAATAAGCAGAGAAGTAGCTCCAATACAAACTGAACACTTGTTCTTCTGTGTACTTCTCAATAATCGTAAGTTGTTTTATGGCAGACATTGATGTTCTAGTAGCAAGTAGTACATGTGCACATTACTTGTGTTTATGACACAGTTTCTTATCAAGAAACACCAGTGATCTTACCCTCAGTAACCCAGAAATTCTGTGCCGTGGCGTTGGTCTGATTCGCGCCTTCCGCCATTTTTCGCTACCTGTTGTTCACGGATATTCGATGCGTGCTCGCGTGGTTTTCTACATTTATATAGTGATTAGTAATTTATAAATAATGGTTATGGAGTATATGGGATTATTGACGGAGTGATGTTTAGAAGAGTACATTGAAGTATTTATTTGTAAGTATACACAATTTTAAATATAGTACTTTTTGGGGTGTTTCCACTATACCTACCCCGATCCGAAGCTAATTTAAAAGTTTGTCTCACACCATGGTGATCCGTGGCTTTCGTACACTAAAGTTAAAATTATACTACTGCTGTATTTAGATTTACATATCTATATGGCTTATAATTCATATATATGGCTTATAATTCATAAACGTATTTTATGCATGGATATTTTAACCTACCCTACCTATAAGCATAAAAGGTAAAAATTCATATTAAGTATATTTGTATAAACCGATTAGCCACAATTTAGGGAATCGGCATAGTATCTGTCCTGCAGGTCCCTGGGCTGGCGACAGGAATGCTCGGGTTTTTTCTTATTTTTGTGCGACCTTGAATTGAGTACCTTCCTATACCCTATACATTACATGCATTCACTTTATAATATTATGCAGTTTGTTGAATAAAAATCCATATCTATAGGTCAGGAGAACTATAGTAGGTACTTATCTACATCATTTTTTTGTGTGGATATGTAGGTACTACATAATTATACAATTTAGGAAGAATAAGACCTATCAAATGGATTAACACAATGTGTGTGACAAGAACAATGTTGGTTTCAAATACCAGAATGTGTTATAAAAGCATACAAATGGAAATTAATTTAGAAATTATTTATTTTTTAGAAGCGAATTAATAAATAAAATAAATTTTAATTTTTGGTCACATCTGTCTCTATTTATTAAAAATCTCTCCCTCAATTAGGTATTACTGTGCATATCCACTTCTGAGAGAATTAAATATTTACTTTAATACTTATCTATAGGTACCTATTTATTTATTTATAGTATTCTTTGTGACTACAGTTATTTATGTTTATTTCATCTTAGCTGAAGGGATCACAGATAAATCCTTTAAATTAATGGACGAGGAAACAATACATACTATCTTCAAAAAATGTGGTCCAAAATTAATTTTCAAGCGCAGATATAAGGATTATATTGCTAACAATAATTATTGTGCAACACCACAAATGAGTGAGACAAGCTTAACAAGCAGTAGCAATGCATTCAGTTTAGATGAACACTATGAACAGGTATCTTTTTTATACAAAAAATAACTGCCTGTTGCTAAGACAATAAATTATCTTTAATTTTTAGGAGTGTTCTAGTGTAGGCACCGACCCTCAAACACCGTCATAGAACTAGTTCGGGCTAAGTGGTTTGATACCTCAGACTGTAGCCCTAACACAACAATTATTTTTAGTCCGGATGCAGGTCCAAATGGAGAACCTCTATCCAAAAACGTGATAGTTCCTGTTTCAAGTATTTTTGACGGTGTATGTACTATGTTTTTTATTTTATTATAGCCAAATAATTATTATTTACATTTCAGGGATTAGAAAATGTTCTTATGAAAAGTCCTGAAGGGCAACTTGCTCTTATTAACAAAAGAAAACTGAATAATGATTTACGACAAAAAATAGCTAAGGTGGTGATGAATAGGTAAGGTTGTTTACCGCAACTTGCTTAATGAGTTTAAAATTGTGAATTTTTTTAAAAAAGTTGCGATTGGGAATGACATTTACAAAATAAATGATATAATCCTAGTCGAAAATTTAAAATTGCCAATTTTTGGTGTTATATGTTTTATTTTTACTAAAAATAGTAAAAAAATATTCTTTGTTTACAAGGAATTTGAAACTGTTGAGCAGAATATATTACTTTGCATATGAAGTTATACCCACTTGTAGAAAAAAAATTGTATTGCAGTCTGGAAAAAATTATTTAAGACATGTAATTTGTACAAAGATTCGAGGTAAAAAATATATTAGTATAGGTATATTAAAAGTTTTTATTTTTGGGTGTTTAATTTTTTAAATTTATATATTGCAACGAAGTATCCTGATTTGTTTTCTTATGTAATACGTAGGTAAATAATACTTTATTTTGAATTTGTTACATAGCTGTATGTATGATTTACTTTGAGTGTTTATATTCTAATTTATTTTTATTTATATAATGTTAGGTTAGGTGGGTTGGTAATCCTTCCCCACCTTGAACTTAACCAAACGCTGACCAATAACGTACGCAGTTGGTTTTATGAAATGTCTATATATTTTATTATTTTTGTAAGAAATATTTTATTTTTGTTTGTGCATTTTATACTTTATATTTTTCGTCAAATATATGAAAATGTTATTATATATCCGTTTCTCTTTCTGTATCCTAAATATCAAAATCAGTATGTATCCCTGTTTTATATACTTTTATATATATATATATATATATATATATATATATATATATATATATATATATATATATATATATATATATATATATACATATATATATATATATATATATATATATATATATATATATATATATATATATATATATATATATATATATATATATATATATATATATATATATATATATATATATATATATATATATATATATATATACATATATATATATATATATATATATATATATATATATATATATATATATATATATATATATATATATATATATATATATATATACAGTGAGCTCGTAAAGTTTGGAATAAATTCAATTAATCGTTATTGAAGGATTTTCACAGGAAATCCTCGGACACGTCAACTTTATTTTATAAAATGTCACTTTTTTCAGCCATCGATTTTTTTTTGTTTTGTTCGTTTTTGAGCTATGACGTCATCGACAATTTTTTTAAATGACAATCCATATTTTTTTTCACGGATTTCGATAGGGCACATTTTTCTGAGTGCGAATATGTCAAAAGCATAGTACCTTTAACATTAAAGTGTTTGAGATATTCGGTTGCAAAGTTTTAAGAATGAATTATACAAGCGATGACCAAATGCTAATCATTTATCAAGAAAGCGCAGGAAAAACAACAGTTTTGACAGTTGTCACAATTTTGAAGTTTTTCCTCGCAAGTTTGTGTTTTAATCAGTTGAATTGCCGTTTATTTAACAACAAATATCCAAACAGAGAACCAATTACACAGTCCACCGTTAGCAAAATAGAACAAAAGTTTTTAGAAGTGGGTCATACGAGAGATCGCCCTAGAACGGGTCGTCCACCAGTGCAACAAGATGTTAAATTGAATGTTCTACTAGAGCTTCAAGAAAATCCCCTTTTACCCACCCGCCAAGTGGCGGCAAACAACGGAATAGTTCAAAGCTCCGTCTTGAAATATTTGAAATTGAACAAATGGCATCCGTATAAAGTGGTTTTGGTCCAAGAGTTAAACGAAGATGATCCTGACCGTAGGTTACAGTTTTGCCAAACCATGTTGCAACGCCTGATTGATGACGACGGATTTTTACGCAATATTGTTTTTTCTGATGAGGCTACCTTTTATCTCGACGGCACAGTTAACCGGCAAAACTGTAGATATTGGTCTCCTGAAAATCCACACTGGAAAATGGAAACTCGTAGTCAGTTTCCACAAAAAGTTAACGTTTGGGCTGGTATTGTAGGTAATCGTATTTTGGGCCCATTTTTCTTTGAAGGCGTATTAACAGGTGAAATATATTTAGAATTTTTAAGAGACGACTTAGTCCCTGCACTTGCGGTACTTTACCCAAATGACGTAGATCCAGATCTGCCCCATCACACGATATGGTACCAACAAGACGGTGCACCACCCCATTTTGCAGTGATCGTTCGCGATTATTGGAGGTCACTTTGAAAATTTACTCTGATTTTATTTTTTACTTTAATTATTTATCATTTATTTGTTAAAATATTTTTTTATTTGTTTAAATTGTTGTTAAAAAATTAAACAGATTACTCCCAAATCTTTCAAAATGTTAGATAAGCTACCAAAATAAATAATATTACTCCTTAATCTTTTAAAATGTAATAAGCTATAAGCTATTAGAATCAATAAGCTATTAAAAATCTTGACCCGCCCGATAGCTTATGCATGGTGCCATGGTACATTTTATAAACTTTGCAACCGAATATCTCGAAAACTTTAATGTTAAAGGTACTATGTTTTTGACATATTCGCACTCAGAAAAATGTGCTCTATCGAAATCCGTGAAAAAAAATATGGGTTGTCATTTAAAAAAATTGTCGATGACGTCATAGCTCAAAAACGAACAAAACAAAAAAAAATCGATGGCTGAAAAAAGTGACATTTTATAAAATAAGGTTGACGTGTCCGAGGATTTCCTGTGAAAATCCTTCAATAACGATTAATTGAATTTATTCCAAACTTTACGAGCTCACTGTATATATATATATATATATATATATATATATATATATATATATATATATATATATATATATATATATATATATATATATATGTATATATATGTATATATATATAGGTATATATACATATATATATGTATATATGTATATATATATATATATATATATATATATATATATATATATATATATATATATATATATATATATATATATATATATATATATATATATATATATATATATATATATATATATATATATATACATATATATATATATATATATATATATATATATATATATATATATATATATATATATATATATATATATATATATATATATATATATATATATATATATATATATATATATATATATATATATATATATATATATATATATATATATATATATATATATATATATATATATATATATATATATATATATATATATATATATATATATATATATATATATATATATATATATATATATATATATATTATATATATATATATATATAATATATATATATATATATATATATATATATATATATATATATATATATATATATATATATATATATATATATATATATATATATATATATATATATATATATATATATATATATATATATATATATATATATATATATATATATATATATATATATATATATATATATATATATATATATATATATATATATATATATATATATATATATATATATATATATATATGTAGCCAGAAATAAACGGGGCAGTTATTACAAATGATTTTTTTAAAGTAGGTAAGTTGAACATTTATTTGAGACAAGTAATTAGTTTTTTGATTGAAACTAACCAAGCTAATGATTATTAGTATCCATTTTACTAACTATAGCCAAGTACTTCATTCGGCATGAGTACATTGTTACATTTATTACAAGTACAGTGTTTACTAATGGAAATTGGTAG
The DNA here is from genome assembly GCA_964058915.1 of Tetropium fuscum. NCBI lineage: Eukaryota > Metazoa > Arthropoda > Insecta > Coleoptera > Cerambycidae > Tetropium > Tetropium fuscum. The sequence continues at coordinate 7,275 of CAXKVY010003113.1, forward strand.
TGTCTTCCTTACAATTAACTAGGCTAATGATGACAAATATACTGTTTATTAAAGGTGGATAACAGTTTATTAATTACAAATACATGCCTATAATTATCATGAATACACTGTCTTACTAATGGCAAGTGGTAGTTTTTGCTCTAAAATTGTTCAATTACTGTAAGCAACTGGTCTCAGGTTTCCTATTTTACTTGGCACAAACAATTGGTGGAGTAGTCCCATATACAGATAAACTCTTTACTTACCAATATTAAAATTTTAATTGTAGATAGTCTACGTTTTTCTCGGTGTATATAATATCTAATAATATATATAATATATATATAATAATATATTATATAATATATTATATAATATAATATATTATATTTTGGGCTTTGGCTTTAAATATGTCACATTTATTGCAGGTATCTTTCTTGGGTGACTTTGTTTTAAGGTTAAACTCAGTTAAAAAAATCTTTCTGTAGGTCGAAATGCTCACACAATTCTGGTTTTCTTCCTTATACAGCTTATACATTATTGGAAGAGTTATTCCTGGACATAAAAATTATTGATTGTTTTTTTTCACCCTGCAATAATGCGACTTATACCTAGGAAATTTAGTAATATGGTTTATTACATTATTTTTCTGATCTGACCCTCTTATTATGGCCACCGGCTAAACCCCGTTTGTCCGGTATTGTTAAATTCCTGACTTTTTTAAGTGCAGTATTAATTCGTTTCGACGATATATTTAACGTTTTTATAAACATGTCTTTACACACGGAAAGTTTATTATTAAATGTATATATTCGGGAAAAGTTACGTTTATTAGGATTTAAGCACTGAGTGAGTTTTCTTTTCACAACAACTTCTTTTACGCATGATGAGAGAAAAGTTGTTTGCACATTATAATCTCCTAACTCCCAAAATTTGTTAAACAAATGTCTGCGATCCTCGGCAGATATTTTTAAATAGCATTCATTTTTGCAAGTGCATTTAAAGTCTATAAAGTCTAAGGTTTCCTTTTGCAGTGTAATAAACTTCATTACTGTTACATTTTTTCTTTCTGATCTTCCTATCTTGGTTCGCAAACTTCCTTTTTCGGCCTTTTTTGGGTCTTCCCTTATAAGTGCTTTTTGTCACTTCTATATTTTCTTGGACGTCAGAACTCTCCATTTCAGATTCAACTTCATCAGAATCAATTTCGTAATCTTTGTCCTTTACCGAGTCATCAGAATCGAAGTTATTATTTAAACTAGTATTGCTCATATCCCTTGTATTGGAATTTATCTCTTCAGCTGGATCAGCTAAATTCTACAAAAACAAAATTTAAAATGTTGCTTTTTCACTTTTGCAATTAAGAACCAACTACTTATTTTAGCAAAAGAAAGCCATACTTACAGCAAATGCATCTTTGCAGGGCTCAGAAAGAACGGGCTGATAGTTACTATCTAAACTAGTATTGCTCATATCCCTGGTATTTAAATTTATCTCTTTAGCTGGATCAGCTAAATTCTAGAAAAACGAAAGTTAAGGTGTTAATTTTTTACTTTTGCAATAAGGAAGCAACTACATATTTTAGCAAAAGAAAGCGATACTTACAGCAAATACATCTTTGCAGGGCTCGGAAAGAACGGGCTGAAAGTTACTATCTAAACTATTGTTGCACATATCCCTTATATTTGGATTTACCTAAAATAAAGTATTATAAAAGCTCAGCTTGCCAAAATAATTTTAAGGTTAGAAATGGTTTTCCCCGAAAGGTTTATAGAAAACGGTATATTGTACTTACTAATGTTTCGCTTGGTTTATTCCGATCCTTTATCACTAAAGCAAGTATTTTCCTTCCTCTGTCCATTGTACAAACTATATTATTTTGGCACTACAATAACAGTCTAGCCGGTTAAAGCACAAACAACAGCTGACGTATCAGACGTGATACGAAATATGTATTTGCTAACGAAATTTCGCAATACAGACCCAATGAGTTTTGGGTTTCATGAGAGCACTTTTAGTTAGTGTGTATTTCCCATACAGATCCAAGGCACGTTAGGTTTCCGTTGCAGAAATATTTTTAGCTGAACTCGGATTTCTTAGTTGAGCTATCAATTAGTAGAGACTGCCACAGGTATGGTATAGCCTGGTTCTCTTTTGCAAAATGTAAAGCATAAAATTCTGATTTTGAGGATGTATAAAACTCATTGTTTGCAAAAATGGCTGATTCTCTATTGCATAAGGGGGTGCAATTAGGAATACGTAGAGAAAGGACAGATATCAATTCACTACAATCTATTTTCCCATTAAACAATTTGTGAGCAAATTTAATATAATTACATGTTCGTCTATATCGTAAGGATTTAAATCCAAGTAGATCAAGCCATTCATTGTAATTATAGTCATTTTTGTATTGTCTCAAGACGGTTAATATGTACTTCATAGTAGGGACTCCAAATTGTACAACAATATTCTAATGACGATCTGACTTGGGAATTATGTTTCTAAAATCCTGTAAACATCATTCTGTTTTTCCGAGTTTCATTCAAGTTAAAATTCCAAATTGTTCGAATATTTCCAATAAGGTTGCTTTATTTGCAAAACAAAAATGGCTGGATTTAGAAATCAATTATATGTACAGTAAACGGAGTATGCTTGAGATACAAGCATATGATCTTTACAAGAAGCTTACTTTTAAGTTAAATAATTTAGATTATGAACAATGGTGCGAATTTCAGAGGAACACGTTTTTATCAATCAATGCGAAATTTATCAAACAAATGTCTTCACAAAATAAAAAATTTAAAAAATTGATTACTAATGTACAAAAAATGTTCCTCGGAAGGTCGTTGACATTGTGGAAAATCACTCGTCACACTCTTTTGATAAAGAAGAACTTGACCTTCTAAACAAGGGTTTAAACTTTGATGTAGCCCCTTCTGATAAGATTTTGGATGATGTCGTGGCAGGGATTGAAAGTTCAATTCAATATCTGCCTGATTCATCCAAGGGTCTCGTCAGAGTGGCTTGCAGGGACCAAATTTCTAAAAATATAATGACTAACGTAGGCAATAGAAAGTCATGCTCAAAGGATCCTAGAAAGACTATCAAAAGATTGCGCGAAAAAGACTGTTTTTATTTAAAAGCAGATAAAGGTAATAAGGTTGTTATTTTAGATAAAGAGGACTATTATGAACGGGTAAACAACCTAATTAGTAATGGTCCTTATAAAGAACTTACTAGAAACCCTTTACCAAGAATGACCACTGAAATAAAAAATGTCCTCAAATCATGTAACAACCTTATTACTCCACCTGTTAAGAATGGGTTACGTGTGTCTAACCCTACTGTACCTAGATTGTATTGTCTACCAAAAATTCATAAGCCAGGGAAGTCGGTGCGTCCAATAGTATCGTCTATTGGATCTCCGACTTACCACTTATCAAAATGGTTGACTAAGGAATTTCAAAGTTTGCCCATTGCACAGCTTAGTTTTTCAGTTAAAAATTCGAATGATTTCATTGATAAGGTCAAGAATATTCAATTGCAAGATGGTGAAATTTTGATTTCCTTTGATGTTTGTTCATTATTTCCTAGTGCACCAATTCCACAGACCTTGGACTATCTTGAGGATTTACTCGAATTAAACAACTATAGAAGAGAAGTAATACAAGAATATATAAACCTTAATACAAGAATAATACAAGAATATATAAACCTTACAAAACTTTGTATGAAACAAAATTGCTTCCGTTTCAATGACAAGTTTTATGAACAACATGAAGGAACCGCAATGGGTAACTGTTTATCGCCTTTCATTGCTAATGAAACGACTCAAAACGTTTCAAAACGACTCATGAAGAAGACGTTTTGAAACTGAAGCAAAAGAAGAATTCGAGTATTTTCCTAGGATTTGGCTTAGGTATGTGGATGACATTTTTGCCGTGTTTGACACTAAGATTGCGGATGTAGAAAACTTCATTTCCAAATTAAATAGTCGTTTCACTTCTGTAAAGTTTACATATGAACTAGGAAATAATGGAAAACTTTCATTTTTAGATGTATTAGTAATTAAAAATAGTGATAATAGGTTAGAATTTGATATATACAGAAAATATACCAGTACGATCAGATATATCCCTAATGACTCTCACCACTGCTATCAACATAAGTTTCAATTTTCTTGTCCATCGTTTACTAAGTTTCCCTCTCAGTAATGAGAGATTTGAAAAAGAAAAAGTATTAATTAAAGATATAGCTGTGAGTAATGGTTATCCTAGAGATATAGTTGAAAAACTAATTAGGAAGCGTAAATTTAAGGACACACCTCGTAATTCTACGACCTTTCAAAAGGATATAGAGGCTCCAAAATATGTATCCATCCCGTACGAACCCCGGTTTACTCGTGGTTTGAGTAAGGTTTTCAAAAACGTGGGTATAACAGCGATTCATTCGTCGAGCAACAAATTACAACAACTTTTAGACAATCCAAAGGATAAAATTGTTCCAAATGAAAGGTCTGGGATTTACGAAATTAGTTGTAATGATTGTGATCGAAAATATATTGGACAAACGAGACGGTCAATTAACACCAGATTTAAAGAACATATGGCTCATCTAAAATATGGAAGAACAGATAAGTCTAGTGTTGCACAACATGCTTTTGACAACAATCATAGAATAGATATTAGTAATTTAAGATTAGTTAGAAATGTGACCAATAATAGACAGTTGGATGCATTTGAGAGCATAGAAATTGTAAAATGTAATAGTAGTATGAATAGCGACAAGGGACCTATCCCGTATAGCCCGCTTTACGCGTTGCTTAGCAACCGATGATTGAAGTGTGATTAGTCACGCGTAAATTTCACGGTGATATCATACCGTAGCCCGCTTTACGCGTTGCTTAGCAACCGATCATTGACGCGTGATTAGTCACGCGTAAATTTCACGGTGATATCATTAGTGACGTCACCGGAAAAATAGTATAAATATGGTAGATTTTGTAGTTTAAGATTAGTTTTAATCGTCTCCGGATGATGCCAACTTGGTTGGCGAAACGCGCGTCGAGCGAAGTGAAAGTGTTTTGGTGTTTGTGGAAACTACTCCGAGTGTTAGGGATTATACAATAAAATAATGGAATGTATGTCAGTAAACTCACTGGTTTGCCTTTTGATAAAACCGCTCATAGAGAAACATTTCCTTATTATATCTTCAATGTGAAGGTCAAAACGCAGCATGTAATCTAACTTAATGCCCAGATCGGTAATATAATTAACCATTTCCAATATTAAGTTATTAATAGAATAATCAAATTCAATTTTGTTTTTCTTACGAGAGAATGTAATAACTTTACATTTTGATTAATTCAGTTCCATGTTATTCAGTGAGCACCATAACATCAAGGAGTTCAGATCGGTCTGTATTTTACAATCATCACTACTATTTACGTTCAAAAAATTTTTAAATCGTCTGCAAATAATACAAATTTAACAGTAAATTTTTATTTATGCTGGTTGAAATATTATTTATAAATAACAAGAATAAAGTTGGACTACCTTGAGGCACTTCTGATGGCACCTTAATTTCATTTGGTGCAAAACCATTAATTTTAATAATTTGAGTTCTTCCATATAAATATGATTTAAGCCACAACAATAAATTACCTATAATACCATAAGATGCTAATTTAGTTAAGAGAAGGCTGTGGTCAACCCGATCGAATGCTTTCCGGAAATCGGTATATATTGCATCTACTTGGCCGCCAAGTTCAATGTGATTTATTAAGTAATTCGTACTACTGGATAGGGCTGGAACCTTTGATGTAACTGTAACACTCGGAGTAGTTTCCACAAACACCAAAACACTTTCACTTCGCTCGACGCGCGTTTCGCCAACCAAGTTGGCATCATCCGGAGACGATTAAAACTGTATTTCGTGTACAAAAGTAAATTAGTCTCAGTACTGCGTCCAGGATAAAAACCATGTTGTTCAGGTATAATGACACTTTTGTAATTTTGCAGTATATGCTCCGCAACAATAGACTCAAAAACTTTTCCTATAGAACAAAAACAACAAATTGGTCTGTCGTTGTTGATATCAGTTTTACAGCCTGATTTAAATAACGGGAAAACAAATGTTGATTTCCATAACTGTGGAAAAGAACCACTATTTAGAGACATCTGGAAAATTATAAATATAGGAAAAGCTAAAGAGGGACTGCATAATTTTATGAAATAAGGAGGGATATCATCAGGACCAGCATTAAACGTCTCTTTTAAATTTAAAAGTTTTCGAAAAACTACATCCGGACTTAACTCAATAGATGATAGTGTATTACAATTATCAAAACAGACACTACGAGGTATGTAGTTGTTATTATCATATTTAGTATAAACAGAAGAAAAAAATTCAGCGAATGAGTTACATATATCGATGCCATTATCCAGGTTTTTGTTGTTGTAAGACATTTGGCATGGTAGTTGATTTCCGCTTTGTATTGATAAATTTCCAAAAAAGTTTTGAATTATTTTTAATATTTCTTTGCGAATAACTAATAAATCTGTCTTGATTAATCAAACTTTTGGTGAGTAATCGTAACTCTTTATATTTATTTAAAAAATGATTGCTATTTAATTTCTTATATTTATTGTAAATTCTATTCTTCTGCCTAATTACTTTTTTGGTGTTCACTGAATACCATATAGGAAAATTGCCACGATTTATGTAGTAAGTTGGTATGAATTGATCAAAGGCGGCATATATCGTATTATTAAATAAAATTACAGATTGTTCTACATCAATATTCCTTAATACATTTTCCCAATCCACCGAACTAAAAAAATCTTTGATTAAATTATAATTTGCTTTTTTAAAGTTAAGCCTCCAAGTATTCTGATTTTGAGGAGAATTTAAAAATTGAGTATGAGGTAAGCAGCGCGGGGTGATGAGAATCAATTGCTAAAAGAGGACTGAGAAATATTGAACCAACATCGAGACCAACATCGTAAAAAATATCCATGGATTCTAAATTTTGTTTTTCTAAATTTTGCTAAAAATCAATTCTTTGGTCAAGAATGTAACACATCTGCGAGGGACCCTAGCAGGATTTTTTTATGTCGCCTTAATTCTCATTAGGTCGGGTTAAGGCTCATACTTCGGGACGTTTTAAATTTTGTTCCTAAATACACTGACGGACATAAAAAGTGGCGGACCTAGATTTTGTCCCAAATTTGATGTTCAATAACTTTTAAACCAGTCTATCGATTTTGATAATTTTTGTTTGTTTGAAAGGGCGATTCTTGCGGATGACTATTTTGTAATTGGCTTTCCATAAAAAATGTATTTTTTAATATGTACAGGCTTTAAAAACAGATTATGATTTTGACACAAAATTTGATTGTCGCTGTAAAGTGAAATTTTATTTGTATTGAATTCTTAGGTTGGTCACGGTGTTTACCATTCTTTTTTCAATATTCTCTTTTTTGAATCACTTCTCTAGCCCCTTCAGCAACGAAGATGCGACATTTTAGATGAAACGGTGTTATTAAGTTTGATATTCAACAAAGAGGCCGTGGAGCTGAAAATATATAAGAAGTTCATCGTTTAAGAAATCTTTAGCATTTTAGATTACGGACGCTGAAATAATTGTTACTTACAAGTACAAACAACATCAAAAAAAAATAACAAACAAAGAATTATTCGACATTTTAGTAAAACGACTGTAATTATTAATGATTAAAACAATAAATTTAAAAAATAACTGAAGAACAAATTAACTAATAACGAGTATTTCCTCCTCTGCCTACTATAACAGCTTCCAGACGCCTAGACATGCTTTCAATAAATTTGTGATAGTGATTTGAGGGATATTGTCCCATTCTTCTATAAGAGCAATCGTCAATTCATTCAGATTTTCTGGGTTGCGTCTACTAACACGTTGTCCCAATTCATCCCATAAATGCTCAATGGGATTCATATCAGGGCTTTTAGCGGGCCACGGCATACGATTAATTCCGACATCGTTTAAAAATTGTGTTATCATCACTGCTGTATGCGGTCGTGCATTATCTTGCATTAAGAGGAATTCTTCGCCAATGTAAGGTGCAATTGGGACAACATGTTCATTCAAGATCTCTATATATCTAACTGCATTTAGAGATTGTCGTGGTGGAAACACAAATAATTCTGTACGGGCATCGCTGGTAATTCCACCCCATACCATTAGTGAACCACCGCCAAAACTCTCCCTATCACTGAACATACCATCCTCGTATCTTTCCCCACGCCTTCTCCAAACCCTCCGACGCCCGTCTACTGATCTCAACATGAATCTTGATTCGTCAGTGAATAAAACTTGAGACCATTGCAACTCATTCCAAATAAGATGAATTCGAGCAAAATCCAAACGAGCTACACGATGTCGTCGAGTTAATCGCATTCCAACAGCAGGTCTTCTTGCGATAAAACCGAGACTCCTGAATCTCCGACAAATTGTTCGATCTGACTCAACTGTTCCTAGTGCGTTTCTTAAATTTCGGTTTGTGATCACAGCTGTTTGATAGGGATTCCTCGATATTTGCAAACCAATAAATCGATCGTCAATATTTTGCATAATCCTGGAACTACCCGAACCTGGACGTCTGCTGTATTGGCCCGTTTCTCGGTAGCGCTGGATCGCTCTTCGGACAGTTGTTTCTGGCAGACCAACAATACGAACTGCATATCTTTGACTCCTTCCATCTTCTACCAAAGCCAGCCACAACTCTAGCTACTTGAATTGGACTAATTTGCACTAGCATTTTCATTTAGAACGTTAACTGAATTTTTTTTTTCACGAGAATTTCAACTGAATCTTTTAACGTTTCAGTGTTAATCGTTAACATAGCGTCCTTGTTAAATATGAAACTTAATAACACCGTTTCATCTAAAATGTCGCATCTTCGTTGCCGAGGGGCTAGAGAGGTGAAGTTATTGAACATCAAATTTGGGAGAGAATCTAGGTGCGTCACTTTTTATGTCCGAAAGTTTATATGAATTTCTTAAAAAAATTGACATTTTGCAATGAAATAACAGATTATGATCAAAATACAATAGCGGATAAACAAAAATTACGTAATAAACGGCCAACAACAGTGACGTATAGAAGGGGGTTTACGGAATTATAAAAAAAATGTTAACCGACTTGGAATATTCTAAAAATGTATCGAAGGTATAATCTGTTTTGGGTTCATAGTTAGTTATGTTATGAAATATAGCCATTTTTTAAACCGTTATTTCTTCTAAAATTCCATTTCTAATGCAAAGACAAATATTAGTAATATAATGAACGCAGCCAACACCAGTGACATATAAAAAAGGGTTTATGGATTTCAAAAAACGAGAATACGTAGACCAACTTGAAATATTTCTAATATATAAAAAATTCAGAAGATATTAAAAAGATATTAGGTACTGCAAAACTATGTAAAAGTATTGAAGAAAATAAAATAAAATAATTGAATATATTCGAAGTCTGCTAGGTACTCAGGAAGAGTTATATAATATAGGATACAAAAGTGAAGTTTACGGCTGTTAAAAATAGAGGGTTATTAGGCGTCTCGGAAGTTCTGCAAGGTAAGTAGTTTATTTTATTACTGTATAATCTTTATAAACAAATACTTTTTCTGTATTTCTGTAGATGAATCATCTATTTCGCGTTCAAGAAAAGTGAATTCAGACTTTCTTGAGCAATTTTCACCTGAAACTAGTTACCTAGAAATGGACATAGAGACTTTCGAAAATCGGAATAACTATTCGGAAGTTCCAGAGACATGTGAGGATTTCACATTAATTTATTGTTTTTGCACTCCTTTTATACAGATTTCATTGTTAGTGTTGCGCATAGGCCAAAAAAATACACAATATAATTCAATTGTATCTGAGTTATTGAGTTTGAGATTATATGTTATTCACCTTGACAGGTTGTAAAACTGTTTCGTTCTAACACAAACCATTTGAGCTCCACAACCTGTCAAAGATGCTAAAATGTCCGCCTTAAACCGTCGATAACCCAAAAGATAGTAGAATTGTGCGAAAGATATGGTCGTATGAAATTGATACAAAGAAGTCAAACAAAACCAGGAAGCAAGTTTTAGCATAAAGTCAGTTACTAAAGAAAAGAATTGCCACAAAAATTATCAGTATTACAAAACAGCGAAATAATACAATTTTTTTTTGTTATTTGTTCTTTTATATATATATATATATATATATATATATATATATATATATATATATATATATATATATATATATATATATATATATATATATATATATATATATATATATATATATATATATATATACAGGGTACATCACGATGAGTGGCCTATTAGACGTTTCTGGGAAACCACATGTATTTTGGAACTAAATATTTGCACACAGGGGTTTTCAGGGGTGCTCTATTCAATGAAAATATTGCCGTGTATGTGCCACTTCCGGTTATACCGGAAGTCGACAACAACTTCCTTATTTTAATCGGCATGCTATATTTTTTGTTAGATTCCAATTCTACTTGTTATTTTAAGGTAACTTTCCATACTATTCCCTGTCTCTAAAACCAATAGTTTTTGAGATATTTCGATTTTAATAAAATCTTATGCGAAAACAACCCGTACGTTAGAAATACATAACTTTCGCTATGGTAACTTTCAAGAACCAATTTTTGTTCCACATACTAAAAAGACATGGAGATTATGTATGTATAAACTACAAATGCTCCAAAATACACAGGGTGTCCAATAACTGATGTCAAACTTTGACTACCTCGACCTTCAATAAGTGTCTTATTTTAAATGGGACATACGGTATTTTATAATCCAATTCGCTTCCTTTTTTGATTACCTTTCGACCCATATGTAGTTTGCTATAGCTAAATTGGACGGTTCTTGAGTTATTTAGAGATATTTAAAAATATTGTTGAATTAAAATTAACATCGAGTGCAGTGTGCCATGGAAAACAACAAAATATGTTCATCTTGTCATTCTAAATTATTGTGTAAGTGTCAACGTATTATTGTTGTTAGTGGCTATATATATATATGTATATATATATATATATATATATATATATATATATATATATATATATATATATATATATATATATATATTGTAATGTTTATCTCTTTGTTCAATTTTGCAATTTAATTTTCTTATTTATTTTGTAATTTTAACTCTTATCTCAGGGATGGATTTAGCGTTGCACGCTTATGATTAATTTATTTAATTTTAATGTTTAATTTTACGAAATAATATATGAATAAATATAAATCAAACAAATATAATAAAAAATGCAAATGTATGTATTGTACAATAAACCTACTTACTTAAAAACTACCTACTAATATATATATATATATATATATACCTATACCTATATATATATATACTATACCTATATATATATACCTATATATATACCTATATATATATATATATATATATATATATATATATATATATATATATATATATATATATATATATATATATATATATATATATATATATATATATATATATATATATATAATTATATATATATATATATATATAATATATATATTATATATATATATATATAATATATATATATAATATATATATATATATATATATATATATATATATATATATATATATATATATATATATATATATATATATATATATATATATATATATATATATATATATATATATATATATATATATATATATATATATATATATTAATATATCCACTCGGAATTACTTCTTATATATATATATATATATATATATATATATATATATATATATATATATATATATATATATATATATATATATATAATCTACATTGGTCAAACAATGCAACTCCTTGAAGAACGTTTAAAAGGTCACAAATATTCAGCTAATATTACAGCTCTAAAAAAACATTCTAATGAAACAGGTCATCAATTTAACTACGAAAATACTAAAGTTATTAATAAAGAACAAAATTATAAAACACGCCTAATAATGGAATCAATTTATATTCAAAAAAATCCTAATGCATGTAATAACAAGAAAGATACAGAACATCTTTCTACAATCTACAATCTGTTAATATAAAAGTATTAAATAAATTAACAAAAAACATTCTCTCTATATATAAACTTATATACGTACATACATACCTACTTACTATAAATATACATCTACATAATATTAACATAACCAAAATTAGAATAATAATGAAATATAAAATAGCTTAAGTTCGTAGGGTTTCTTGGCTGTTCTTCCCTATGATACTAATCGAACAGTCTAGTAACCTTAAAAATTAATTAAAACTGTCATATTTACCTGTGTCAAATATGTCACAAAATAAAATACTCTTTTGAAAAAGGCCCAAGAAAGGGACCGAATCGTCAAGTAACCTAATCAGTCGTTTTATTGCTACTATCCCAAGATAAACCCTCCAAAAAAAATATATAAAGATAGCAAAGAAATTAGAAGATAAAAATATATTCCTGGGTGAGATATGGAATCCTACATCAAATACAAACAAATTCGAGACACCTACAATGCAGAAACATGCGAAACCTTGAAAATTTATATGAAAACTCATGCCAAGTTAAATTCGATGAAGAACAGAAGAATTTTCTTGTTAAAGTGTAAACACAAACAATTAACACCTCAGTTTATGAGATTCAAACTTAAACATATCACATTTCAAAGTAGATATATAGAGCAGAAATTCAATTACAAAGTAAGTAAATTTAATTATTCTTTAATAAATCTATTATTAACAGATTGCACCAAATATTTGAATTCATTAAATCTGAAACTAAACAATATCTATCAAATATTGGTTTCAGTTACTCCTCAAAATTTAATTAATAAATTTTTAAATCAATTTCATAAAAAAATGGAAAAACAGTTTCTAAATTATAAAAAGAAACAACAAACAAAAATTTATAAAATGGAACAAAAACAAAATTACAATAATAATAATGAACAAAATAATAACCTTGAAAATTGGGTTGAAAATATTTCAAATACAATAATCCCAAATAACATTAATGAAATATTAAGTCTAGGTCCAAACTTTTGCATAAATACCAACAAAAATAACTTACCAATTCCAAATATAATAGCAAATATTGAAAATATAATAGAAACTAAACCAAATATTATAAAAAATTAAATTAGATCCAAAATTAATAGTGTAGTATATAATTTTAAAAATAAATCAAATAATAAAAATGAATCAACAAAAAAATTAGAAAAACAAATAAAGGATACTCAACAATTTTTAAAAATTAACCCTCAAATTACTATTCTAAAAACAGATAAATCAAACAAAACTGTAATCATGAACACAAGTGATTACAAAGAAAAAATTAATCATATGCTAAATGATAATACAACATATCAACGTTTGAGAAATAACCCAACAAAAAAATATCAAACTGAAAATAATAATTTAATAAAAAAATGGGAAACTAAAAAATATATCACAAAAGATATAGCTAATACATTAAAAATTAATAATTCTCTTCCCCCTAAATTTTATGGTCTACCAAAACTACATAAACCAAATATCCCATTAAGACCTATTGTCTCATATGTTCAAAGTCCATTTTATAATTTAGCAAAATTTTTATCAAATATTCTAAACAACGTTGTTAGGAAAACAAACCATTATATAAAGGACTCTTGGACATTCAAAACATTTATCGATACAATAAAATTGAATAACCAAGAAAAACTTTTCTCTTTAGATATAATTTCACTATATACCAATATACCAATAGACCTGGCAAAAAATATAACAAATAAACGTTGGAACGAAATAAAAAATTATACTTCTTTACCAATAGAAGAATTCTTATATGCCTTAGAACTCACATTAAATTGCACATTTTTTCAATGCAATAATACATATTACAAACAAACATATGGCTGTGCAATGGGTTCACCAATATCCAGTACAATCGCAGAATTAGTACTAGAAGATTTAGAGAAAACCATAATTCCAACATTAAACTATAAAATACCATTTTTCAAACGTTATGTTGATGATTGCATAACTGCATTTCCAACTGAACATAAAAATTATATCCTAAATAAATTTACTAGTTACCATCCAAAAATACAATTTACAATTGAAAACGAATCAGAAAATACAATAAATTTCTTAGACTTAACTCTTATAAATAATAAAACTGAAATATTAACAAAATGGAATACAAAAACAACATGGTCTGGTAGATATACCAATTTCTACTCAAAAAACCCTTACAACCATAAAAAAACTGTAATAATTGGTATTGCAGACAGATCAATAAAACTAACGTCTTCCATTTTTAGAAAAGAATGCATAGAAAAAGCAAAAAACGTTTTAATAAATAATAACTATCCTTTTTCTCTAATCAACAAAATTTTCAAAAACCGAATTCACAAATACTACAATTCTCCACCACCACTAATCAATACAACTAATACTCGTAAAACATATATTGCCTTACCATATATACCACAACTATCAGAAAATATTTCAAACATTTTAAAAACATATGATATTCACACAGCACACAAAACTACAAACAACTTAAAATTCCTTTACACACCATTAAAAGATAAAAATCCACTTGAAAAAACTACACACTGTATATATGAAATTCCATGTAAACAATGTGATGAAGTCTACATTGGTCAAACAATGCAACTCCTTGAAGAATGTTTAAAAGGTCACAAATATTCAGCTAATATTACAGCTCTAAAAAAACATTCTAATGAAACAGGTCATCAATTTAACTACGAAAATACTAAAGTTATTAATAAAGAACAAAATTATAAAACACGCCTAATAATGGAATCAATTTATATTCAAAAAAATCCTAATGCATGTAATAACAAGAAAGATACAGAACATCTTTCTACAATCTACAATCTGTTAATATAAAAGTATTAAATAAATTAACAAAAAACATTCTCTCTATATATAAACTTATATACGTACATACATACCTACTTACTATAAATATACATCTACATAATATTAACATAACCAAAATTAGAATAATAATGAAATATAAAATAGCTTAAGTTCGTAGGGTTTCTTGGCTGTTCTTCCCTATGATACTAATCGAACAGTCTAGTAACCTTAAAAATTAATTAAAACTGTCATATTTACCTGTGTCAAATATGTCACAAAATAAAATACTCTTTTGAAAAAGGCCCAAGAAAGGGACCGAAACGTCAAGTAACCTAATCAGTCGTTTTATTGCTACTATCCCAAGATAAACCCTCCAAAAAAAAAAAAAAATATATATATATATATATATATATATATATATATATATATATATATATATATATATATATATATATATATATATATATATATATATATATATATATATATATATACATATATATACATATATATATATATATATATATATATATATATATATATATATATATATATATATATATATATATATATATATATATATATATATATATATATATATATATATATATATATATATATATATATATATATATATATATATATATATATATATATATATATATATATATATATATATATATATATATATATATATATATATATATATTTATATATATATATATATATATATATATATATATTTTTTTTTTTTGTATACAAACACCAATGGCATTTACTATAATTACAATCTGATCTGAACTTAGATCAATGAGTAATATTTTTCTAACCTAATTTACTACTGCTACAAAACTTATATCTAAGGACTTACTCACTAGTGTTCCTTATATTTTTCTAATACTTAATTACACTAATATTAATATGTACACAGGCACTGTTCTCTGCTTTTGCACTAACACAAAATTATACTAGCTCGAAGGGTTTGATCCTCCTGAGCCTTCGAATCTGGTTTGTATTGTCGAGGAGCTGGATGACTTCGACATTGACGTGACGATGAAGTCGCTGTTCGTGACTTTTGGCGAATTCGCTGATGGTCTGGATAACGGTGTCCATTCCCATGTCCCTATGGAGGTCACTATTTCTGCAATACCAGGGGGCATTAACAATGCTCCTTAACACTTTGTTTTGGAATCGCTGGATTATATCTAGATTGCTCTTACTGGCACAACCCCACAGCTGGATGCCATATGTCCATACGGGCTTGAGAATTTGTTTGTACAAAAGTACTTTGTTATATATTGACAGTGTGGAATTTCGTCCAAGCAGCCAATACATTTTTTTAAATCTGATATCTAATTCTTCCTTTTTCTTTTTGACATGTGCTCTCCAGCGTAGCTTAGCGTCCAGTGTTATACCCAAATATTTTGCTGTATCAGCATATGGTACTTGGATAATGTTTATGCTAACAGGGATATGTCGGTCTGTCTTGTTAGTGAAATTAACATGGGCAGATTTACTCTCATTTAGTTTAATTCTCCATTGCTTAGTCCAGGTGTTGATTTTGTTAACTGATTTTTGCAGATTTATTGCCGCTTCTTGGTGATCCTTTCCCACAGCCATTATAGCAGTGTCATCAGCAAAGGTGGCAATCGTGTCATATTCTAATTCAGGAATATCACTGGTGTATAGTAGATAAAGGACTGGCCCTAATACACTCCCTTGTGGTACTCCCGCCTTGATTTCTTTAAGTTCAGAATAAGCGTCTTCCTGCTTAATTCTAAAAGTTCTATCTGAAATATAAGACTTCATTAATTGTGAGAACTGATTAGGCAGGAGCTTGCTTAATTTATACTGCAGTCCCTCATGCCATACTTTATCAAAAGCCTGTGCTACATCAAGAAAGACGGTAGAACAAACTTTTCTTTCCTCCAGCGACTTTTCAATTACATCTGTGATCCTATGGACCTGATCTATAGTTGAATGACTCTCTCTGAATCCAAACTGATGGTCTGGAATTATGTGTTTGTCTTCAATGATTGGTTTTAATCTTTTAAGAAATATTCTTTCGAACAGTTTTGATATTACAGGGAGCAAGGAGATTGGCCTGTAGGACGAAGCTTCATTTGGTGGTTTTCCGGGTTTCAGGATCATTATCATTTCTGCTACTTTCCATGTCTTCGGTACATATTTTAATCTAAAAGATGCATTAATAATATAGGTAAGTTTTTGAATGGCTTTACGTGGGAGATGTTTTAGAATTTCCCCCGTAATTAGGTCAAATCCTGGGGCTTTTTTCGGGTTAATGTTTTCTTTAATTTCTTTTGCTATTTCTTTCGGGGTAGCAGGTCTGATTGCACCTTCTTCCTGGATAAGATTATCCCAGTCAATAGTGTTTTCTCCCTCATTCGGCTGGAGAGTCTCTTCAAGATATTCAGCGTACCTGTTGGCTTTTTGCATATTACTTTTTGCCCACGTACCATCTGTATTTTTAATTGGTGGGTTCTGCTGTATTGGTCTCTTTAGTCTCTTGGTAGCTCTCCAAAGTGAATAGTCAGTTGACAGTTCACTTAGGTAGTCAGTAATAGACTTATCTTTGATTTTTTAATCTCTCTTTTGAGTTGTTGTGTGGCATTATTTAATATGGTTTTATCGGCTGGTGATCTAGATTGATGCCAGATAAGAATCTGGCATCAGAATAAGAATCAGAATATGAATCAGATAAGAATCTGGCATCAAGAAGGCTCAGAAGACTGAGCCTTCTTTTCTCGGAAATAAGAGCTCTGATTTCTTTGGGGTAGTTGTTACCTTTAATTCTTGGAGTAATATCTGGAGTATTATCCCATGCAGCTTGTTGGATAACATTAACAAATGATTCTGTTTCATTATCTAGTTGTTCTTCATTTCTTAGAGGCACTGACAAATTGATACTCTCTTCAAGTTCTAATCTGAAGCTTTTCCAATCTGTTAGTTTATTTACTAATCTATGGGCTAATTCACTTTGTATAATGCTGTCACTGAGCGTAAGTAATAAAGGAGAATGGTCAGAGTTCAAATCCCAAGCTTCTTCCACATGTATATAGTTTACTGATACATTTCGAGTTATGAAAAAATCAATTAGATCTGGGATTTTGTTGGGATCTGTAGGCCAATATGTTGGCTTGCCAGTTGATAATGTTTCGCACTTTAGTTGATTGGCTGCTTGTAGAAGTTCTTTTCCTTTTGTGTTCGTTAACCTAGATCCCCATTGGACATGTTTGGCATTGAAATCGCCACCTATGATGAATCTATGTCCGTGACTATTTAGAAATCCTACATATTGTTCTTTTTTGAGAGCATGTCTAGGCGGACAGTAAACTGCAGCGACAATGATCTCATAAGTTTTGGTTTTTACCTTTACAGAGGCAGCTTGAAACTGTTCTGTTTTATACCCGGTTTCTTGATGATGCTTAATTGAATCCTTAATTACGATAGCACTACCACCTTTCGCTGCATTTGCTGGATGTATGGTATGATATGTTTTGTATCCCTTAAATTTAATGAATGATTCATTAGTAAAATGAGTCTCCGAAATAAGGCATATGTCAATGTTCTCTATATCTAGGACTGCTTGCAATTCTTGTTGGTGTTGTAAGAGTCCATTGGCATTCCACTCCATAATCCTAAGGCTACTTAACATTATGAGTTTTTGGAATAGCTCCTTTAGCGCTATGTTCAAGTCTGCTAATACGTTCATCCATTTGTGTTAATTTCTCCATAATTTGTTGGAGAGAGTTTTGTATGAATACATTTTGGTCATTTTGTTTAGTGTCATTTGTATTAATACTCAATTCAGGCTTACCAGTAACTGCTTGACTGTACGCTTTTTGTCCTGCACTTATATTCTTTGGAACTTGTTGGTTATTCCTCTGTGGCTGCTTAGGAGGAACTGGTTTCTTAGTGCGCCTATCTTTTAATTTTTGCACTTCTTTTGCAACCATGCATCCTCTGTAGTTAGCTGGATGCCCTTCACCACAATGAACACATTTTGGTTTTTCATTCTTTGGTTTTTCACACTCCATTGTTAGGTGCTTGCCAGTACATCTGACGCAGCGTGGTTCCATGGCACAGTATTATTGCGTGTGTCCATATGCTTGGCATTTTTTGCACTGTGGCACAAGCCTGGACTTTCTTAATGGCAGAATTTAAACTCTAACCCCTAGTATATCAGTTATTCCGTAGATTTTGTCAATACTCTCGTCATGTCTGAATGAGAGCATGAACATGTTAAGTGGTTGTTTTGTTTTATATTTTAATTTGGGAGTGGCTTCAATAAGTTTGTAGCCACGTTTTCTCATTTCCTGGACTATTTTTTCTGGTTCTATGGAATGATACATTCTGGTTCTATGGAATTATTCTCGTAGGAGTGCCATATATATATATATATATATATATATATATATATATATATATATATATATATATATATATATATATATATATATATATATATATATATATATATATATATATATATATATATATATATATATATATATATATATATATATACTCAGAGGTACAAAATTCGATCCATCTAAAATTTACCAAAAATTCATTTGAAAATATTTTCCTAACTATAGGTTCGATTTACATGATTTTTTTTTAAATTGTAGATTTGTTCGTGCGGAATGCAGATGTGCTATTGAATTTCAGCTCAATTTTAAATTTTGACCATATACAAGGTGTACCAATTACATTGGATTTTTGCATAAAGTTTGCAACACTCTGTGGTAAGTGCAAGCAATAAAAAGATTAAAATTTTGGTACAGAACTTTAGCGTCTCTTCTTAACAAATCATTTTTTTTTCAAATTTCAAGCTTTTCGGTGTTGCTGGTGACGATTCCAACGTCCAAAAACATCCCGGATGTACCTGGGTGGTCGGTACACCCACTATGAAACTCATCTCCGGGAATTCTCAACGAATAATGTCTGAAATATATTGAAATGACCTACCCAGGGGTTTTCGAGGTTGCTGATGACGAATCCAAAGCCCAAAAACATCCCGGATGTACCTGGGGGCCGGTACACCCACTGTCAACCTCATCTCCGGGAATTCTCAACGAATAATGCCTGAAATATATTGAAATGAAATACCCAGGGGTTTTCAGGATTGCTGATGACGAATCCAACGTCCAAAATCATCCCGGATGTACCTAGTGGTCGGTACACCCACTATAAACCTCATCTCCGACAATCCTTGACAATTACTCAATTTAAATATCTCTGACGGCACGATACTTTTCAAAAACGTTTCTGAAACGTTTTATGTGTAAACGAAAAGTAAACTAAAACATTTCTGAAACGTTTCGTAGGAACGTTTTAGATTCAAGTAATTAGAAAAAAATGTATAATTTAATTTCTTTTAAATTGTTAAAGAAATGGTCACAGCGATGTGAGATATTTATAGATTTCCCTTATCAATGTATCACATTTTTTTTAATTTTAATTTATCCCGTATTATAGACATGACATGTAGGTAGTTAACAGACTTGAAATATTGTATGTAATCTCAAAAGTTAGAATACAAAATTTGGTCCTACTGTAAATATATAAAGATTTTAAAAAATATTACAAAAATGTACAGATCCAAAATTGATGTATTAAACATAAAATTATATGAAAATTTTACTAATTATTTATTCAACTTGTGGGGTGTGCACACCCCCAGGTATACCCAGGAAGATTTTTGTAGCCGGATTCGTGATCAGCGAACCCAAAAACCCCCCACTAGGTTATTTGACCTAATTTCTGTCATCGCTTGACGAGAAATTCCTGAAGACGAGGTTGATAGGGGGTGTACCGACCTACAGGTACACCCAGGATATTTTTTGACGTCAAATTCGTGATCAACGAACCCAAAAACCACCGGGTAAGATATTTGAACGAAGTTTTGCGATCACTTGAGGGGGAATTCCTGAAGACGAGACCTCAGATCTTTTAAGTGTCTTCTCCTGGAACTGCTTTAGGCATTACTTCGGGAGAAGAGAGATCTTAAAGATGTTGACCCCTAGCGCTTTTCTGCTATTCTAACGCATCTTTCCTTTTGTTCTATGATAGTCCTAGCTAGCTTACATATGGCTTCCCAGTTGTCCTTCTTTTCCAGCATTTTCTCTATTATATTTTGCGGAGTCACCACCCCCCATGCTATTTTCCACCATTCTTCTATCCCCTTCCCATCTAGGACACTCAAAGAATGTATGCTCTACAGTGTCTGTATTTCCACAATATATGCATTTATCGCTTTCTGCAACCTTGAACCGTTCTCTGTAGGCTCGGAAGCACCCATGACCGGAAATTAACTGGATAAGGTGATAAGTCACTTCTCCTTGTTTTCTGTTGACCCATGGCTCTAGTTGTGGTATGAGCCTTTTAGTCCATAGGCCTTTGTTAGTGTTTTGCTGCCATTTTTTTAAGAGTCGTTTCACAAGCTATTTTTCTGTTAACCCCCTCTTGTATAGCACAGCGGTACCACCAGTAGGTATATTGGCGGAGTTCTAGCTATTACTAACAGTGCCTTTGTTGACGCTGTTCTATAGGCTCTCGCGATTCGAATTGTGGCTTTGCGTTGGACACTCAGTAGGATGTTCCTATAGATCTCCCTCATCATGGCTCTCCTCCATGTCATTGCACCGTAAAGAACAATTGACTGGAGTACAGCGAACAGTATTCTCCTATTTGCCTCCCGAGGGCCTCCAATATTTGGTAGGATTCTGCTTATATTGCCGATAGCTTTCCCTGCTTTTTAGCAACATTCCTGACGTGCTGACCCATTCTCATATTCCTATCTAGGTAGACTCCTAGATATTTTATATGTTCTTATTGTCATGTCCTCGACCTTCACTTCAGCCTGCTTTATAGTTCTACCCCCTGCAAGAATCACTAACCCCGTTTGTTGCGGAGCCAGATTTAACTGTTTTGTCCTCAACCATTTTATCACATCTCTGATGACTTTATTCGAGGTGTCCTGCAATATTTTCTTGTCTTTTCTGCTACCACAATTGCAAGGTCATCCGCATATCCGATAAGAGTTACAGTACGTGGTACTGGTATTCTAAGAATACCATTCTCATATATATAAATATTCCACAGCGTTGGTCCGAGGTTTGATCCCTGAGGTACCCCGCACGTCATTTTCATTTTTTCATTGCTTCCAACGTGTAGCCATATTTCCTCCAGGTAGCTTGCTATCATGTTATACACGTAGGGAGCTATTTCTCTCTTTTTGAGTTCTTCTAATATGCCATTCCAGGGAGCTGAGTTGAATGCATTTCGAATATCCACTGTTATAAGCAGACATATTTTTCTGCCTACCCTTTTATTTGCTTCGTCGACATTTCCCGTACCCTCTATGTCGCGTGGGTCGTTGATCTTTTTTGTCTAAAGCCATATTGTTCCTGAGCCAAGTCGCCAGTCCGTTCAATTTCCGCTTTTAATCTGCCTAGTAGAAGTCCCTCCACTAGTTTTCCCAGAACATTCAATAGGCAAATGGACCTGTATGATTTGTTGTTCTCTCCTGGTTTAGATTTTTCAATGAGCACTAGTTTTGCGGTTTTCCACTCCTTGGGAAATATTCCATTCACGAGGAAACGATTTAAGACCTCTAGTATTTTATGCGAGTGTCCCTTGACTGCATGCTTTATAATTTCAGGGGGTAGTTATCTGGCCCTGGAGCCTTCTTTTCTTTTATTTTGTCACAGGCGGATATTAATTATTGTATAGTGAAGAGAGGTACTTCTACCTTGACGACCGGCAGCCTATCCCATTTTCTGATTGCATGTTTAGGGAAGAGTTCTTTTGCCACCTCCATCTGTTGTTGATCAGTTAAGCCAGTTGGTGGTACTACTTTTATCTTGTTCATGACAATTTTATATCCCTTGCCCCACAGGTCATGATCTACTTCTTCTATTACTTTCTTACAGGCATCTCTTTTTGCGTTAGCAATGGATTTCTTTTAAATGGCACGGTAGTTCTTTAAGGCTTCCTGTTTTTTCTTTGATCGGTCATATTGTTCTCCCTGGTCGGGACTCTTTTAGCTTTAATACAGGTTCTTCTTTTGTCTGCAACGTCTTCCGTCCACCAGTAT
>CAXKVY010003114.1:0-18830 GCA_964058915.1 Tetropium fuscum
TTCATAGCGGGCATCAAACACACCAATTTTTGTAGGAATATTCTGATTTGTAATCTACAATGGGCGGTAGATTTACACCACTTGCACTTGCACATACAAGATATTAATACCGCCATATATGAATAATACCACCATATAATAATATATATTTGACATAATATTATTATACCGCCATATTTGAATGTTTCATAATATGTTTTCGACTCTTTTCGTTCCCCTTAGAACCACCACATTTGTCACAGGGGTCATCCGTCAAGTTCGTCCCGCCAAAGTTAAAAATCTTATCGGGTGACATACTTTCCAATTTTTCGCGAGCATTATCAAAAAATCCCTTATAATCCCCTTGAAACGGATGATTTAGAACGGCTTATATGTTTTGCCAGGCGATGGGAGAGAATATGGCGTTTCATAAAATACTCTTTTACAGGCAAGTTTTCTTGGAAATTAGTAATTCTACCTTGGTTTTCGAGGTAATATTTGATTTTACTTACATACAATTTTGACAACGGGTAAGACCCCTAAGCCACTTCGTTTAGAATGTCCACAAGTATGCCTTCCTCCACGACCGACAGGACAATAGGATGGCCAACCGGTCTTATGTGTCCTCTATCCCACACGTCTTGGAAGGGAAGGACTACGTGTTACCGAATTTCTTCGACTTGCAGCTGGGTATGCAGGGTCAATTGAAATTTCCTCTAACGCAATTTTGATTTTCTCCGGGTTGTAGTGCTGGTAACTTCTTCCTTCCACAACTTTTCTCTTCCGTCTATACCCAACTAACTAACTTCTTAACAGACTGTGATATGTGCCACACTAATCTAAGCTCGCACCTAACTTTAAAAAACTTATAAGCAAACTAAATGTGCGGTTGTCGAAGTTATAAGCAATGACGAAGTGCACGGTTTTGCGATTATAATAATAACAAATATTCTTGCAATGATGGAGTGCGTAGACTCAATAGTCTTAAACATTCAAACCTTGTTATACATGGTTAAATCCATAGATATATTACATAAATTTTTATCTTCTAATTTCTTTGCTATCTTTATATATTTTTGGAGGGTTTATCTTGTGATAGTAGCAATAAAACGACTGATTAGATTACTTGACGTTTCGATCCCTTTCTTGGGCCTTTTTCAAAAGAGTATTTTATTTTGTGACAAAATAAAATACTAAATAAATAAAAGTATTTTATTTTGTCACAAAATAAAATACTCTTTTGAAAAAGGCCCAAGAAAGGGACCGAAACGTCAAGTAATCTAATCAGTCGTTTTATTGCTACTATCCCAAGATGAACCCTCCAAAAATATTACATAAATTATTCATTATTGGAATTTTTAAAGGTCCGCCACGTGGATCATTTTCAACTTTTCACACATGCATACAACAATTTTTACAATTATTTGCTTCTTACGACTTCTGACGTAATATGCTTTTTACCACTCTTGTACGTAATACACTATTACATGATTATCGAACCATTCTAGAGCATATAGTTGGAAAACATCTGGTCTGATTCTTCTTGGAAATATATTTAAAACTTTTCAGGCAGTTTCAGACTTGTTTTTTCCACCTTTAATACTGCATGGGGCACTGTTTTTAATTTCTAATACAGTTACTTAGTAGGCGTTATTTTTTTTTAGGGTCGCTCGTCGCTTAGGGCTAGATACCTATGTCAGGTTGGTATGTGCCTGTTAGAGTATAAGGCAACCGACATCTGAAACAAATTGTACGGGTGCGTTAGGTGGTATACAGGACTCCTAATACCGGGTTGTACCGATGAATATACCTACATAATTATTCATCAATTGTATATTAGACAAAAAGCCGTTTTAACAAACTATAAAATTCGTAATAAATGACGTATATTTTTATTTTAGGAATCATTATAACAGTGATAGTATATTATTTATTTATGGTGATAAAAATTAAGTGTAAAAAAAAACGAGTCATTTGAGAACCATTGTAATATTGAATTATTATTAACGTAAGTAAACAAAATTGCATCAATTCAAGATAAACTACGTAAGAGTCACATTGGAATTAAGTCATCATAAAATTATTAAATCGTCCTTGGAAGATTTAAGGGAAAATGTTATTAATGTTTGAAAGGAATATGAAAGCTTGATTAAAGAAATTTGATGGGCAACCTAACAAGTTCAGTTTTCTACTAGTTTTGAAATTAAACCGACAGTAGTATACCATTTTAAGGCTAATGATCAACTTTTCTCATACCGCAAGAATACCTAAAGTAGTAATTTTGAATGCTAATAGCCTTCTATCATCCTGCTGTAAAATAAGAGGTTAACATTCGATATCTCTGTTTCTCATTATATCAAATTGCTTTCCGCTTTAGAACACTTGTGGGGGATCGTTGCCCAAGTCAAAGCTACATTCGATATCTCCGTTTCTTTCTCTCTCTCTCCCTCATATATGTCATATGCTTTATCTCACTTGCGAGACTAAAATGTTATAAAACGTGTCGTGACGCGACCTTCAAAAATCACTGTTATGCGGCGAATGAAGTATTCACTTCAAAAAAGGGGTTCAAATAATGGAACATATAGTTCCGAAGAAAAACTTCAGTGAACTGTAAACTGGTGGTGCGTAAGCACTATAAGCACTGGTGGTGCTTCTGCATTTTAAGGTATATATATATATATATATATATATTTAAGTAGTAGTTACAAGTGTTAGACGTAGTACAAGCGTAAAACGTTAGGTCATAAAATAACACGACCGGGCTTTATTTTCACGGCCTTTTTTTTCATGAGTGGGCACTTACCATTACATAATAAATTGCGGGGAATAGTAGATGGTAATACCCAAGATTACTAAAGGAGTAGGTTGCCACAAACTTTGACCTGGAATCGTCCAATAGTATTGCGGCATTTCTGAGGCGGGAATACGTCATCGGTGTTTTATATTTATTTTCGGTTATCCAATTACGTTCTTTGATAAATATCCATATTAATATAAATCATTATTTATGGTTTAGAACCACGCACTTCTATTAAAGAACATATTTAGATGATATATATATAGGTATATATAGAGACGCTGAGAATATGTAAAAAGAATTGCAATAACAAAATAATTTAATTCAGCAATCAGCAAGATAAAGGAGCTAGGTAAATAGTGTTATAAAATTTGGTGAAATATGAGCGAAAATTTTAATTTATATGCATTTTTTTGTTACTCATAATAAGACTAGAAGCAAGAAATTATATTTTTATTTTACTAATATCTGTTTTATTGTGTGCATGGTTGTTAAAAATATAACGCTATGCATGGTTATTGGCAGCAGAGTGCAGATTTAATGTTCGTGTTTACTTTCACATGCAGGCTTGGTAACAAGAATTATATAATAAGTATACGCATATAATGAGGCAGATATACTCATTTGTGGTAGGTATCTCCATATTAAACTCTTTGTACTTTAATCTAAAAAACAAATGTAAGCACCTCCCAGTTAAACTTTATTTCCTTTAATTACCCTGTGCACCTCAATATACTTATTCGGTCCTACAGTTTTGTGAAATATCTATACAGCATTTTGTTTCCCCCAATCAGAAATGGAAAAATGTGTAAATTAGGAATTAGTTAAAGAAATTACTATTAGGTACCTATTTTTCTTAATAAGTTTGTTACGATTAGTGTTGTACTTGTAATATCAACAATATTATTATTTGCGTAAGTTCTACTATACACAAACGAAGTGTTTACTTTATGTACTGTACATACAGTTTATGAAATCAATCTGAAAATAGTCATGATTTTAAATAAAACTTATTTTAAATATATTATTTATTTATAAAATATATTGTATTACGTACGTATTAAGTACAATAAAATAACACTAATTGATATATAAATCTGGCCTTTATTTATCCAACTGTAAAAGAACACTTAAACTGAGATAAGATACAGACTTAGCCTAAAGAATAATATAGCCGCAACACTCTCGCTGAGCTCACTGAAGCGACGACTATATAAGACCCTATAAGACGAGGGAAAATAAACATATATAGCCGCAGATTTAATTTTTTTTGGAGCTACATTAGTTATCTTAGCACGGCACAAATCTTCATAATCTTCTTTATGAACGTGCTTACTGCAAATACTTTGGTTAGCAGGATTAAAAGCATCCTTCCTATAGCACCTTCTTATCCACACCTTTCATATCTCAGGATGTTTTGGATCTCTATATGGAAGCTCTATATAGAATCTACATATGGAATCTTTATAATGGATAGCCCAGTTTCAGTTTTCTGGTTTGCATTACTTGTACAAAGTAGCCACACATTAAACTGTGCTTCCAGGATTGCATCCTGCCATATAATATGTTCGATGTCTTTATGATAAGAATATTTAAATAACGCCAAAGCAGTGCAAAATTCAAACATTCATAAAATTATAAAAGTAACGATAAAACACAAGAACAACAATAAAACTACAAAAATAATGACAAAACACGATAATAAACCAATAACAATAAGAAAACGAACATAATAACACAATGAAACAGATCAGATCGCGAGCTCCATCCTGAACTACAATGCTCATATCCTCCCATGCGAAACTGAGTGCCGTGTAGTCGAGCTCTAGTTATGCCCGGCGAGAAACAGGAAGGATATCTCGAACACCCAGCATGACACTCCCGGGGGTAATTCACACCGGCGAAGAGAGTCAAGAGTCAAGTACCAGAAGCAAGGCTTTAGCGGTGGGGCCCATCAGCCAGGACCGGGGGAAGTTGCGCAACTTGACACTGCGCGTGACAGTGATTACATTTGTGGGAAGGGTCACATGAAACGTGCCCCTTACGAGGTGGTCTCGGCCTACATAGATATTAGGGGTAAAGAGCGATGGTACCACTCCTCCTCCTCTTATCGAGGTCAGATTTTTAATCAAGTGTATTGGCGCTGAGATGTGTCATATATATTATAATCTTATTACAAATCAGAGCAGTAAATATGAAATATGCGGTTTATGTGAAAAGTACCGAACAAAATTCGAGAAAATGAAATAGTGGCCTGAAAATAGGTTCAATACTATTAAACTAATCATAAAACATGCGTAATATATCTATAAAAAACATTATGTGTTTTCAACGCTCACTCCACGCGGAGTCGAAAAAACTCGACTTCCGAGGCAGAGGCAGTTTATTGGAAAAGGTAAGCCAAAACCTATTTGCAGAGAAAATTTCATGCTATTGTTTCGATGGCGTCCGCGAATCGAAAAATGTCGGCGCAATTAAACCAGGTCTGTCACCTGCTTGTTGATCCTGCCAGGGCAGGAAAAAACCAGGCAGACCTAGACATTCTTGCACATGGAATCACAGTCTACCAAAATATACTTCGAATCTACTATACCCCGAAAATTCATGCTGTTATTACATCATGGTATAGGTACCTACTCATGAAAATCAGGACCGGAAGTTGCTATTTTTAATAATTTCCCAAACACCACATATTAGGTTTGTTCTCACAGGATATTTCAAATCGGTTTGTAACAGTTTCCAAACTAACGTAAATGCGCATGTCAAAAATATTCCAATTTCTGATCGATTGCAAACAGTCTCTAAGAACAGCAAATTGTCGGTGGTGTTCGTTTCGGAATCAATCCACGGAATCAACCATCTCGATGTGCACAGAATTATTCAATGGTAGATTGGAGATTTTTATGTTCTCTGGTTCTGTCCGGCAGATAACCTCACTTTTTTTAATATTTCAATTCGACATTGGAACTCCACGAATTAAAGAAATGGACATTGTAAGCAGTGAAAGCGGTGAGTTCAAAATTTCTTCTTTTAAAATTCTTAGGTATAACGACACGGTGTAATCTGTCTTTTTACAAAACGAGTAAGTTTCTATATCAACACTGTTACAACATTTTGCTATGGAAATATACTCGTTTTGTAAAAACAGACTTTACTTAACGTGTTATTTAGTACCAAACATATATTAAAACCTCCCATAAAGCATAAAGCTGTAAATATACGTATTTTTCGTTTATTTCAGATCTTTCCGAGTTTCTTGTGTTACCATCGGCCTCAACTACAAATGAGGTACTGGTACTGGCTTCAGCAAATTCTGCTCCAGTTATTTGGTCCATAAATCAAACAAAAGTACTTTTGGACTTATATCAGAAATATAGACCAAAGGTTGGTAGCGGGGCAATAAAGAACCTGAAGAAGCTATGGGACATTTTAGCTCAGGAATTAAACAAATTACTTAAAACGAACATGAGTCCAAGTCATGTAGAAAACCGTTGGAGGGTTTTGGAGCGGGCTTATAAAAAATACGTGGATAACCAGAACAAAACCGGAGAAGGAAAAAAATATTTTGAATATGCTAAAGAAATGGACGAAATATTTAAAGGTAAAAAAAATGTGAAGCCTGTTGTGTTACTATCAAATGAATCCACTGAGAAGATGCCACAAGATGAAGTATCAGAAGAAAATGTAACATACCCAGAAACCCCAAAGGCTTCTACAAGTACTTTGCAAACTAGAAGTAACTTGAAACGTAAAAAGACTCCTGTAATCAATAGAAATTTAACTTTAAGTCACATGAGGCAGGATAGAAGAGAATACCAGGAAGCACGCTTGAAAATAGAAAGGGAAAAACTTGAAGTACAGCAGATAAAGGCTAAGGCTATGGAAGAAAGAAATATCTTGATTAAAGAAAGGAACGAATTTTTAAAAAACAAAAAATATTTATGAGTATGGTGCAACTGAACCGATGAATTCAAGAAATCGAATATAATAATATTTACCTACTTTTGTTTTTCTGCTGTTAATTTGGACGAATATATAATGTTATTTTTTGTGAGGGAAAATGTAAGGGGTCGTTATGTCGAATAAATGTTTTCTTACACCAACAAAGTTTATTATTTATTTTATTGCGAAACAATGGAAGAATAATATTCTACAGCTAATCTGAAACGTAATAGTAACAAAATATAGTAACAAGATAAAAGAATAGTCATAATTGAATTGAAAATATGTTAAAAATTAAAAAAAGCACATTATTATAGCATCTAAGCAATGCCTACTTTTAGCTCGAATATACATATATCTAATTAGAAGTATCGTTGGTTTTTAAGTTAAAATAATAAATACATTACATGGTGTAATTCAGTAATAGGTGCAAATAATTAATTAGCATATTCGAATCTTGTCACAAAAACAAGAAGAAAGTTCACATGAAAACTAGTTGAAAATGACTCGTTTCCAAAATGAGTCTTAAAAGTTCATAGAAAATATAATCCGGTACATTAGAAACAAAACACTTTTGACCCTATGTTAAAATGATTTGACTTATTTTGATTTCAGGAATATGTGCATTAGTTCTTTGCATTCATTTCTGAATCACTGTATATAAAATGATTTATTTTTGTTATTATATTGTAACTATTGCATAAGGGTATTTACGATTTGATTCCTTTTTTCTACTGCATTTAGATCTTCCTGTATATTCTGGTCTAAATCATTGTAATCTACAATAGGAGCTTCTTCAGCAGGTTCTGCAACTTCCTCATTTATGTCTAACACAACACCATCTTGTAAGCCTAAATTGTGTAGAACGCAGCATGCTCGAATGAAGTTGAAATGGTTCTAATGTCCCTTAACTTCACATGGTATAATTGACGCCACTTTTGTTTCAACACACCATTACAGTGCTCAATTCTTATTCTGTTGCTAGAATGTTGCATATTATAATTAATTTGTTGTCGCGTTAAAAGTCCTCTATCAGGAAAAGGTGTTAACAGATATTTGGATAACGGATAAGCACTATCGCCCAGTAGGTGAAATTCTCCACATTTTTGTGCCAATGTCTCGCACAATGGAGATGTTCTGAAGACTCTGGCATCATGCACGGATCCTGGATATCCTGTAAACAAATCCCTAATCTGAAGATTATTGTCACACACCAACTGAACCTGAAAAGAAATAATCTTATAGAATACATACATTAGCCTATAGTATGTTTTTTAAAGCAACGAAGTTATTAAATAGGTACAGCTTTTTATCACTGATTACGTTGGCTTAATTGAGGTCCCTCATCGGGAACTTTTATTGTCTTCCTGATATATTAAACTTACTGATTTATTAGATAAACATATAAATTCCTGAGTTTAACCTACCTGAATTGAGTAGAACCCCTTCCTATTAATATAGGAGTCGGGATCCTCCTGGGGTTTATCTATTTTAATATGAGTTCCATCAATTAACCCAATAATGCCTGGGAATCCATTCTTAAATCGAAAATATTGTTCTATTTCTAATTTCTCTTCATTGTTTGGCCATCTAATAACCTCGGGGGCAAGATTACTTAAAAAATATGTCATTCTTTTTATGACTTTGTGTAGAACACTAATGGTGATATTAAATCTATCTACGACATCCCTAAAACTTGCTGTCTGGTGTCCCGCATGCCATAAAAAGATGTAAGTATACTGTAAAGGGGTTATTTTCCCATATGACCCTGCCTGCTGTTTATAGTATTCAGAATCTGCAAATCGTTGAGATATGTTATTTGCCACTTCACGACTGACTCTAAAATGATCCATAAACTCTATTCTGT
Source organism: Tetropium fuscum (assembly GCA_964058915.1). Lineage (NCBI taxonomy): Eukaryota > Metazoa > Arthropoda > Insecta > Coleoptera > Cerambycidae > Tetropium > Tetropium fuscum. The sequence goes on from CAXKVY010003114.1 coordinate 8,589, forward strand.
TAAACTGGAGAACAGTATCATCAATGTAGTTTTCATTTTTGGGTCTCACACGTTCCTCAAGTAAATCTTCTAAGTCTGTATCCGTGCCCGAATCGGAAAAGTCTGATACTTCAGATTCCTCACCAGAAGATTCAACATCGCTCATGTTGTTGGTTATTTGTATAAAAAGTAAAAAGCAAACTTTAAAAACACACTGTCAGGTCACAGAACGCCCATTAATAGATTATGAGGTCAGAAAGTTAGGTTAGATGTATTCTGTGATTAAAGTTTACACCCACTTTTCATAATACGCATGCTCCGGACGCTCTACTTGAAAAAGATCCGAAAACTGGTCTGACTATCAGGTGATAATCAGAAATTTCTGTACGAACAGCGTACTTTTAGTTTGAAACCTGTAGGAAATTGCTGTACGAACGCGGTTTGCCCTATTGCGCATGATTATTTGCTAGAAACTTGTTTCTTACAGCTGTGAGAACAAACCTATAGACGAATTGGCTAAAATATCCGGTCGTGTTATTTTATGACGTAACATTTACGAATCTAATGCTTACTATAGGTAAGTTGTCTTGATAATGTGCAAATAGGATTTAAATTGACCATATTAGTTAGGTTTTCAAAATCCCGGCGCGAAATTTGAAATGGGTTCCTAAACACACTTCAGCAAATTTGACTGCCATGTATTTCTTATGGGAGATTTAAAAGTGTGATTTTCAGACGGGACTTTCTCGGGTTTTGGGCATTTCTTAGTATTTAAACCTATTATACGTCAAACATTAAACATATTTCTCTACAATTCAAGTCCAAATTATTTTTTTAGACCCATGAGTTAATTAAATAAATGCTTTTAAGTTAAATTGTCTGTTTTCCATGGACGTAGGTCGCGTATTAGTTTTAACATTTCTTACGCAAGAGCGTCAGCCCAGCTGTAAAAGTAAGGTTAAGGGTTATATTGTCGGTTGGTTGTTTATTTGTTTATTACTATTTTGGTCAATGTTTATCGATTTTTTACATTAATGATGTAATAATATACCTACTATGTACACTTTTATGAAAGAATAATGGAAAAAATGGGCTCAAATGTGGATTTCTTCATATAAATAATAATCCGGTAAGTACCTACCTAGACACCGGTTTATTATTTATATGGACAGTTTTGTTATGTAATGTTTTTCATTAACTAACTAAACATATACCGCACAGCAAACTTTATGATACTAACGGAAAAGCCTTGGAAAAACAATGGTATTGTTCTTTATACCTTTCGATCGAATAGATGTTCTGCACTTATTCCTATCATATGCACACTCTGTTCAGGTCGGGGCAACCAACAACAAGATACATCAGTTGATGCTGATACTGAAAAATGTACTTTTAATAAATTTAATTAGTCATCAAATTGAAAAGATTTTAAGTTAACTTAGACTACATATTCTGGCCTCTAGGAAAAAATCACTTATGGTTCCGAGTTTGATTAGGTAGGTACTCTATTTTCACCCATTTTCCAACCAATACTCAAAATCAATTATTTGCGATCAGAAAAAAACAGATAAGTCTGTGATGAAAACTGCAATACGTGAAATAAGTAAATCAAAATTAAATGAGATTAGAAGTTACCTATGACACAAATATAATACAAATTCAGCGATGTTGCCACAAATATTGCCGGTTTTTAAATTAACACAATGAAATTATAATTTATTATGTAAGAAACTCTCTATTAAATAAGTTTATCCAAAAACCTTACAGTACCTACACAGATACTGTGGTACCTACCTCTCAAGGACCATATTATTATATTATGTCAAACCCCTTCCTCTCTGAACCATTGAATCAAGCAACAACATACGTTTTTCATACAAACATCGTCTTCTAAAATTGGTAATATTTTTATTTTGATAATGTTTAATCAATAATTTAACACTCTCTCAGTCAAATAAAATATCAAACAATGAATATATACAACTTTTTTCACTAAGACACTGTCTATATCACGTCTACAACGCCCTGAACTGGAGTCCCCGTAAGACATCAATACATTTGATCTTGATGATTTGACAATACCGCGCCAATTTGAGATCATAACCTAACTAATATGGTCAATTGTATAATGTAAATTAAGGCATACATAGGTAAAAGTAGTATAGGTTAAAACCGTTGTATGGCAAGTTACTGGTACGCAACTTTTTATTTCATAGTGGGTACTATAACTTGGCCATTTGCGGTTTTAACACGATCGTCAAAATATGAGAAAAGGTATATTTTTTCTATTTGTTACTTAATGTTAGTTGTTGGTTTTTATATATATATATATATATATATATATATATATATATATATATATATATATATATATATATATATATATATATATATATATATATATATATATATATATATATATATATATATATATACATATTGTGAAAAGTAATCTTGGGTTTGTAGCATTTCATTACATTGAGAAATAAGCAAATAGACGAATAAGAGGAAAGATATACTTACCAGTGCTATATTTGGACATACATAGGAAATGAACCACTATACACACCGAAACGAATTTCCGTATGTATGTCCAGATATAGCACTGGTAAGTATATCTTTCCTCTTATTCGTCTATTTGCTTATTTCTCAATGTAATGAAATGCTACAAACCCAAGATTACTTTTCACAAAACAAATATGAATAGCAAAGAATTTCAAAGCTAATATATATATATATATATATATATATATATATATATATATATATATATATATATATATATATATATATATATATATATATATATATATATATATATATACATAGTGAGGAATAATAAATCGAAAATATAAGTCTTAAATGCACTTCTGAATATCTATTTTAATTTTTTTGTGCTATATCTACAAAATGTAATCTCCAAAAAACAATATGCTGAACATTTTTAAATTGTATCGAACAATAGCATCGTGCAGTCGAGATATTTAATATTACGCCGCTATTTGGGTCACTATAAATGATAGTGCATTTACAATTTCAGTAAAACGGACCAGTAAAAATTAATAGTTAAAGTATATGCTATTATATACTAAAATACGACAGACACGCGACATATTTTTAATGCATGCTAGTAAATTGTGCAATTTCATTTGTTCTTAATATAAAACATTACGTGTCTCTAATAATAATTTACTTGAATTATTACAGGGAGGTATTTATTAAGTGGTATCGAGTTTTAGAAGACTGAGTACTTGATTAGCAGATTGTTGTTTATGATATCATAACTGTCTACACAAACACAAAAATAACCAAGCGGCTTAGTTCAGGCAGCTAGCGGTAATGAAGTTACCTACGAAGATTCCACAGGCAGGATACTATATAATATATCATGAGTGCAGGATACTATAGATAATATATCACGCACGAGTTTAACCCTTTTGTAAAGATAATAATAATGTGGCAAACTTGTCTAAAAACCAGAATTGCTATGCCACTAGAAAAAACGTGAACTCCCTACCAAAATTGAAGGTTTCATATCATTTTTAATACTTATAAATATATCTACTATACTTTAATGAATTTATTAAATATTTGGTACCTGTGCTCTGATGAAGTTTATTGTTACAAATTTTTCATTATGATATAAGTTTATAACTTATAACTAATAGAATTGGTTGTAATAAATATACATTTCAAAAATGTGTCTATTTTTCAAATAAAAAAGGTGAAAATGTGTAGCAGCGAGAGCGAAATAGGGAATTTAACTCGATCAGAAAATATGAAACAGGTCACAAGAGGTATACACTAAAACCTCAAATTTCAGTATGCAATTTATGAGTATATAGGAAGTATTGAAAATAAATTGATTATTGTTCAATATCAGTCATGATACTGCAGAAATATTTGAGTTAATTTGCATTTCACACTTACTGGCTACTAACGCACTCTTTTAATTTTAATACACGACTATTAGCTCAAATCGTAATTATTAATTCACGTCTCAATATCTGTCATAACATGTTCATTGTATAAAATACTGTTTTTGTAGTGCGTATATATTTACAAACTCACCTCAATTAGTGCCTCAAAATTTACATTCTATTTTTGATCTGGAACAATGAACGCCTTTATCTAAAACAAAAAAAATACACTTTTTTAATAGAATAAATCATTTTTCATTTTATATATATATATATATATATATATATATATATATATATATATATATATATATATATATATATATATATATATATATATATATATATATATATATATATTAAAAATAATATCTGCTGTCATAATATAACTATTACAAACTCAAAATCACAAGTATTATTAGTATTTATATATTTAATATTTATTAACAAGAAACAAATTGTATATAAAAACGCAACATTATCATTATCTATCTTGGATTGAGATCAGCTGAGGACGAAGTCTCCTCAAGCTTGTATCTATAATATATTCACATTACGTGCCTTTTCAGCGTCAAATATCAGCGTCAAATATTAATGTATGCTTCAAAATATCAAAGCATTCAAAGGCAATGCTTTGATATTTTGACGCATATATTAATATTAATTGACGAGGTTTAAAGATTTTTATTGCATTTCTTGATCAATAGGTCGTGTGCCGTGAAAAGTTGCAAGAACTGTCAAGCAAGGAGATGTGATGTGAAGGATTATTATTTTACCGGTAATAATTTGCCTGGCACATTTTATTGTATTTCAGAGGTATAAGGCTTTTGGGTATTTATAGCAATATATCTTCAAATTCTCATATATATATATATATATATATATATATATATATATATATATATATATATATATATATATATATATATATATATATATATGTGTATATATATATATATATATATATATATATATATATATATATATATATATATATATATATATATATATATATATATATACTTAAACAAATTGCTAATGGAATAAAAATATGTACCCACTATACTGTACTGTACTGTACCGATGCGTGAATATTTGTGTTGGCATATTCCTATCTGAAAAAATCACAGAGAATAATTATCTAGGATGCCACTGAACTGGGGTCAATATGGCGGCTTACACAGTTATTTCAGTTGGACTTACGAAGACTTTCATTGGTGTCGTCATTATTTCGTCCATATAAATTCGTAAAAATTCCTACGTAGTTGTTGAATATCTGGTTTTTCTATGAGCTTTCTGCTATTTTTAGTATTCCTTCAACGAAATCCCGTTTTCTGCTGCATTTATTTTAAGGACTCATATAGACCAGTATAACCATTTTCTTCGACTAGATTTAAATGTATAGGTATGTCTCAAAATTGGAACCTGTTCTGAATAATTAAAATAATTTCAATTGCTGAAGTAGTATTATGTGAAAGTCGTATAAGACTTCGTTACAGATTTTCTTCGTTTCTTGTTAAGCGTCAAAAACGATGATAAGTCGTGATCATCGATATATTTAGTTTCAAAAGCAATTATTTATTTGTACGATACGTAAATGTTTCAGTTTTAATCGTCTCCGGATGATGCCAACTTGGTTGGCGAAACGCGCGTCGAGCGAAGTGAAAGTGTTTTGGTGTTTGTGGAAACTACTCCGAGTGTTACGTAAATGTTTGTCAGTGGCAAATTAAATCCACATCCAGATTTTTTTAAATATTTAGTGGATTTATTCTCCAGTTGCCTCTCACTTTATGAAGTTTTTAAGATTGGCTACTACTTGTCTATTTAGACAGGACAAAATGTATAGTTCAATTTGCCCTTAAATTCTGTTTTGAGACGTTACTTAATAATTATACTTCTGCGGATTATACTTTACGATATTTACTTTATGAAGTCTATTTGCATCTGAGATATGTAATTGTACACAATTAGTACTTTGTCCATTAAGCATCGAATGATCAGTCTAATATAGAAAAATTATTAATTTCAAGTGGTACGTAAGAAACTATTTCGGTATGTTTAAATTGGTCACGACAATGCATTTTATTATATTCATACAGTTATTATGATGATGCATTATTTTTATTTTGCAGACCAAGAACAGATTGTTTTTATTGATTGCACATATGTACCTATTTCCCCATCTCTTGTACAGTGACATAATGTCATAATACTACTACCTACTTATTTATATTATATTAGGTAACATACTTTAATTTCTTTAAGATGTGCAACTTCACGCTCTCAGCCACAAGCATCACACTCTTAACCTCAATAAACCTTATTTTATGTATTTAGACTGATTCCGATACAATTAAACAAATTTAACTATGGAAAATAATGTTTCGATTATGAGATGCCTCTCCTTCGATTTTGAACACCAATAGAATTTTGGTTAGGCGTGACATTAATTTTAAAATAATCTTAAGCGTAGATCCTTTTTTTTAATGCTGCCTTATTAATCTTAAGTTGTGCTTGACCTATAATATTATTATAATAGTAGGTATTAATTCTCACATAAAAATGGGTTGTGTTACCATGCCTGTTGAAGTTTGGCGTTTTCTGGAGGATGTGGGTATATTGGGGTGTTATAAAAAAATATTGACGACCATATTATTATCATTATTCATATTAATTTGCTGTTCCTGTTTCCTGTACGTGGCGCCCAAGTGGGGCAACTGCATTAAAAACTCTTTCGAAAAAGCTCCATAACAAGAACGGTACAACCGACTTATACCAATTCTATTATTTCTGTACAGTTTCATGTACAGAACTTTCTGCATTTCACCTGTCCAAAATTGAAATTTTTGAATAAAGTAGAAATTTATATATGCATGTACTTTTCCAATAGTTTTGTGGTTGCTTTAAGATTTATTTTAAATGTTTTTAAGTTTAAAATAAACATATTAAACACGAGGCTATACGAAATTTTTATTTATATAATCTCTGTAAATTGCGGCTCGACATTTTTCCGAAATAGTAATAGTTTCTGAGATATTTGGCAAAACTAAAAAAATGTACTTGGGGGTGGTTTTGCGGTAGTTTTTCAAAAGGGATCCCCGGGCCTTCATCCTGTCTTTATTTCCAATCCACTAATAAACACTTTTTGAAAAAACTTTAATACGCACGGTAACTATACATACTATAGGATTCATACCTACTATAATGATGTAGAACAGTTATTTGGAAATTTATATTTCACCCGGATCCTTCGCCAAAATATTAAATACAATACGTACTCGTACAACATATTTGTTTACATTTTTAACCTTGATAACTATTTATAGGTATATTTTAGTGCAAATAAATTTTAAATAATATTAGTTTTCAAGATAATATTTTAGTTTGGAAAAGTAGGTAATCCATTGAATATTTTTACCATTAATTAGCCATATTCTAGGTAAATAAATGTTGCTTACTAAACCTGGTTAAAAATATCAATAAAACACTTCAGTATAAAACCGTATAGTATCAGATACTTTTTAAAGTAAAATTAAACTCCACAATTATTTTTATTTTATTATAAAATAGAACTATTCCATTCTATTCTTCCTTTTGCGAAGCTTAAAGTATAATTTTTAATTTGCAACTGTTTAGGTTTCGAAAACTCGAGATGGACTGTAATTTTGACGATATTGATAAAGTAAATGGTGAGCTTTGGAAGAGTATTAATTCCAATGGTATGGTTGTTAGTAGTGAGTTCTTTATGTTTGGAATTTTCTTACGCAAGGTTAGTGATTGTTCCTTTAGTTTAATTGTTGTTCTGTTTATATTATCTAATTTATTTGTATATATCTCTTTTATTACCCGCAAAAATTTTTTAAATGATTGTATTGTTTTTTTTTGTTTTTTCCTTTTTTTATTTGTGATTTATTTATTATTGTATTTATTATTATCAAAGTCGTCCTCTCTTGGAGTTCCGGCAATATTGAGTAGTGTGATGTTTGTGGCGTGTAATCTTAATCTGATATTAGCGGCTTTTTTTACTGGCTATTTTTTAAATGGAATATTCATATATTATAATTATTTAAGATGTTATATGTTAACAAGTTTTAATAAGAGATGAAACATAATAAGAGATGACTGTTTCAATAAACTTTTATAAGTATTTACGAAGCACCAGTAGAATCCTTAATTAGATGCAGGATATTGGTCTGAAAACCAATATACGAGCATTACTAGATCAATGAATGATAAATGTTTACTGATGCTAAATGCAAATGTGCTAATGAAATCCATATATTTACCTCATTTATTTCATCTAGCTCCATAATTTCAATTTCTGTTTCAAAAGTGTATTGCATTGTGCCAATAAAGAGAAATTTGTTTTTTAATGTAGATTGTATGTTATTAGAAATAATGTTAAATTTAAGATATCTTGAGTAGTTTATCTTCATTAGTTGTTACTATTTAAGGTACTCCTCGCTGTGAAAGTTGACGAGTATCTTGGTACCTTTGTCATATACGCACCAAAGCAGCTATTGAAATTAATTTAATTATGTTCTATAAATCTCCACATAGGCCAGTCATATCTTACAAATAAAAACTTCAAAAACGTAAAACGCGATGTAAACTTGAATTTTTGGCATATTAATTGGATACGTTAGGAAAGTGTGAAACAATATTTTGCAAGCAAAAAAGTTGTTGGCTGCGTAATACGTCAAAAACTGGTATATATATATGTTCAGACTTTATTCCGTTTTTGCAGTTTAACTGAGAGAATTATGCGTTTTTGAAATTATTTGTCATTATGATTGGTGACAAATTAAGCTCACCCACAGTCCATATGTCTAATAACTTTTGAGATATGGCATTTCAAAAATTGATATTTTTTCCAAAAATTTAGTCAAAAATCCAAAGGTTTTACTTTTGTTTTCAGTCACATCATAAATGTAAATAGACATAGCAGCTTATTACCTGACTTTTTCTTTCGCCTAATGCCTACAATTTCATGTTATAAGTGTTGTTAGGCCCATTTTGAAAAAATTCTATATTTGCTATTTTTATTATGTTAGAGATTGCAAGATATAAAGTTACCTGACCACATTTTGCACTTAACTGAAAAATAATTAAATGTGCTGAAACTTTGTTTGCTATAATTTGTCTCGTAGGAAGAGCGCTTGTGCCGATATTTGGGGTTTGTGCCGATATTTAGGGTTTGTTTAAAAAAAAACGCGGCAATGTATGTATGTATGTATATGGGTCGGTGTGTAGTGGAAGGTAGTGTTACTCTCCCATTCCACCACAGCACTTAGGCCTCATTAGGCCCTTTGTGCATTCCTCCTTTTTACTTGAGTACTTTTCTTCAAACCATCCTATTTATTACGGGTGGCCTAGTGCCAAAGTCTCGACAATTTGTATGTATGATAGTATGGTTCTGAGTTACCGAGATTAATTACTCTGGTCCTCATTACCATTTATCTGGGACCATGCGTCCGCGGCAGATGTGTTGAGCATTCCCAGGTCTCGGGCAGACGCCACAGTCCGGGCCCAAGCCTGCCTAGGTCACCCATCCAAGTGCCACCAACGCCCGCCCAGCATAACTTTGAAGATCTTACCGGTCAAGTCTAAGCGGCTAGGCGGTCCCATTCAGTCACCTTAGTCGCCTCTTACGTCAGGTAGTAGGTACCCTGGGTCTATTCTACAATTGTGGCCCCGAACCCAGAGGGGAAAAACGCGGCAATATTTAAAGGAGTGACTGCCCAGGGTGTTTTATAAAAAAAGTTTCTATAAATATAGGTCCCCTAACACTTCGCTGCTGATAACAGATTGAGATATTATAATGAAATTTTAGGCGTATCAATAGCTATGAGAGACGCATACTGCGCAATACAAAACTTTTTACAATACAAGATTTCTTATCAGTCTTACCAGTGGCGCGCGTATTGGCACGTCACCGGCTATTTTTAAAGAAAAAAATATGACGCCGCTGGTATCTCTAAAAATAAAAACCTTTGATTTCCTTTTATAATTATGGAGAAGAACTCTTTCTTCAGATTTTATCGTTCTACGCACCGTAAGAAGTAAGAAAATAAATACCATTTTAATGCATGTTCGTTGATCATACATCTACATCATCTACACAATTTTAGGCATTTTAAAGTTTAACATCTTCTGGATAATTGTATGGCTAATGCTGTTATATATAATATGTTCAAATATAACAAATATAAATAGTAGAATAAGTTTGTGTTTTCTAAGAATGTCAGTTCCGTCACAAACTAATAGCACAAAATGTCACTGAAAGTGTTGAGGTATGAATATTTTGAATTCAAGGATAAATGATCAATAAAACAAATCGTAC